>JAHDVE020000559.1:34645-98068 GCA_022606495.2 Halesus radiatus | reverse complement strand
CCAACTCCTACCCTACATCTACCCAACTCCTACCCTACATCTACCCAACTCCTACCCTACGACTACCACTATTAAGTATTTAAAGAAAATGAAAAGAAAAAACTTTCAATGTTAGCTTTATTTCGACAAATGGTGTCTAGGAGTTTGCTGCCAAATTTTTAATTGCCCAAATCTCGTTGCGTAGGTGGAGACGCTCAGTTTGATACCCATATCGGCTAAACCTACCCCTACCCCTACCCCTACCCTGCTCTTACCCCTATTCCTTCCCCGACCCCTACCCCACCCCTAGTGATTTTATTTTAATAAATGTGTTTTGCGTAATATTTTCCCTTAAAAATATGAGCCACATCTTGCAAAATGGGGCTTTGGAGCTAACTGCTAAGTTCAAGGGGAAAGTAAAAAAACAGCGCTATATAAATTTTTAAAAAAATCATACAAAAAATTGTCGTTTTCTATCAATAAATGAATTTTTATCGATTTTTTTCGTTCACCGAATTATTTGTTCCTTGTATATTTCAAATTAGTATTACAATATTAGTCAGGTAAGTATTAATAATGGCGCCGTGTAAAATCGCCTTCGCATTAAAAAAAACTCGTAATTTTATTTCAAGATATTCGTTCATTTTAAATATTATTAAACCATCAAAGTAATTTTTTCATACTATTCCTATAGGTTCCTCCTAAAACTTGGGTACCTACTCGAAAATTAAATTCGAATGCTTCCATACATTAGATTCTCGGGTAGGTACTTGTAATATTGCACTTGTCTACAAACTGAAGGAATTTTCTCGAACAAAATTATCCCATAGAAAAGTGGAATAGGCGCGAAAGAATAAAATGACGATTTTTATCAGCTTTCATAACTGTCAAAAGTTTGAACGATTATCGTGGAAGTTTTTCCATGTGTTGTTGTATATGTCGCGATTTTCAAAACTTCCTACGTGGTTTTTAAAAGCGATTATCTATTTAGTTAACCTCTCCGATTCGTCTAAGTAAAGGATATTGTAATTTCGTGGGAGACGGCAAAAGTTGAAGATAATTTTCCGCCGAGAGATCCGATTTTGGCTTTTGTACGTAGTTTTGAAATATATACTCGGCGAGTCTATTATTTTTCTTTCACTGGCAACACGTACGGTAAAAGATCGCTGGAAACTCGAATGAAACTCGAGCAGCGCCACACGGCGGGTAGGAAGATTGCGGTTGAAAATAGAACCGACGCAAAACTCGATCGGATTTGAATTTTTCCTTACTTAATTAACGCTAGTTTTAGTTCTCGCCGACAGTTGGAAACCATAATCGATCACTATTTTCGATACAAAATTTTCGGTAGTTTCAGGATCGGACCGATCCAGTTGTCTGAATTTTTCCATACGATTTTATGCGACATCGAAATTTGATCAATTCTGACCCTTATTTTCTTTGAATTTCTATATCCGGAAGGTAGATTTTGGCTTGGCTGCTAAATCCACGCTCCCTTTCGAGCAATCTTAGACCTTCCGGTCGGTTGAATTAAGGGGGCGCTAAGGTGGATTTTTCCCCATCAGGGGTCGTCTGAAAATCGAAAAAGTTAAAGCAATACTATATATACTAGGTTTTGCCCATTGCAGTGCTGCAATTGGTTTGTGTATTTAGAATATGTGTTGTATTGTGGATGAAGCAAGAAGTGTGTGTGTTGGAAATAATTTTTAAAACGAATATTTGGAAAAATATTTATACTCAACCTCCTACCCCTACTCCAACTCCTACTCCAACTCCTACTCCAACTCCTACTCCAACTCCTACTCCAACTCCTACTCCAACTCCTACTCCAACTCCTACTCCAACTCCTACTCAAACTCCTACTCCAACTCCTACTCCAACTCCTACTCCAACTCCTAGTCCAACTCCTACTCCAACTCCTACTCCAACTCCTACTCCAACTCCTACTCCAACTCCTACTCCAACTCCTACTCCAACTCCTACTCCAACTCCTACTCCAACTCCTACTCCAACTCCTACTCCAACTCCTACTCCAATTCCTACTCCAACTCCTACTCCAACTCCTACTCCAACTCCTACTCCAACTCCTACTCCAACTCCTACTCCAACTCCTACTCCAGCTCCTACTCCAACTCCTACTCCAACTCCTACTCCAACTCCTACTCCTACTCCAACTCCAACTCCTACTCCAACTCCTACTCCAACTCCTACTCCAACTCCTACTCCAACTCCTACTACAACTCCTACTCCAACTCCTACTCCAACTCATTCTCGAACTCCTACTCCAACTCCTACTCCAGCTCCTACTCCAACTCCAACTCCTACTCCAACTCCTACTACAACTCCTACTCCAACTCCTACTCCAACTCCTACTCCAACTCCTACTCCAACTCCTACTCCAACTCCTACTCCAACTCCTACTCCAACTCCTACCCTACATCTACTCAACTCCTACCCTACATCTACCCAACTCCTGCCCTACATCTACCCAACTCCTACCCTACATCTACCCAACTCCTACCCTACATCTACCCAACTCCTACCCTACATCTACCCAACTCCTACCCTACATCTACCCTACATCTACCCAACTCCTACTCTACGACTACCACGATTAAGTATGTAAAGAAAAAAAGAAGAAAAAAACTTTCAATGTTACCTTTATTCGAGAAATGGGGCCTAGGAATTTGCTGCCAAATTTTTAATTGCGCAAATCGGGTTGCGTAGGAGGAGACGCTCAGTTTGATACCCATATCGGCTACCCCTACCCCTACCTCTACCCCTGCTCATACACCTATTCCTTCCCCGACCCCTACCCCACCCCTAGTGATTTTATTTCAATAAATGTGTTTTGCTCAATATTTTCCCTTAAAAATATGAGCCACATCTTGCAAAATGGGGCTTTGGAGATAACTGCTAAGTTCAAGGCGAAAGTAAAAAAACAGCGCTATATAAATTTAAAAAAAAATCAGAGAAAAAATTGTCCCTACATCTACCCAACTCCTACCCTACATCTACTCTGCATCTAACCTACATCTACCCTACATCTACCCAACTCCTACCCTACGACTACCACGATTAAGTATGTAAAGAAAAGAAGAAGAATTTTTTTTTTCAATATTAGAATTATTCGAGAAATGGGGCCTAGGAATTTGCTGCCAAATTTTTAATCGCGCAAATCGGCTTGCGTAGGTGGAGACGCTCAGTTTGATACCCATATCGGCGACCCGTACCCCTACCCTACATCTGCCTTTCATCTACCCTATCCCTACTGTACCGCTATTCTTATTGAGTATTTATAGGAAAGAAACAGAAAAAAGCTTTCAGTATTAGCCTTTTCTCGCAAAAGAGAGCCAAGATTAAACTGTTCATATTTTCACCGAGATGCCCGGATCCGCTACGTCAATACGCGTATTTTGATACCAATATCAGATATATTACGAAAGAAAAAGAATATCAAAATGAATTATTTATAAAATATCCGATTCTTTGATTTTCTGTGCTCCTGTGAAAAATCCATTAATTCCTTATTTTATACGCAAGTTATTACCCATTTAGAAGCCACAAAAAAATAAATATATTATGTCAATCTCGAAACAGATCTACACGCTCTTCGGATTCTGACTGTTTTGTCCGTTTAAAAAAAATGGCGCTATTTAAAATAAATATTTATTAAACAGCGATTTCAGTTTCTGCAACCTATTTCTCGTACATTGAAAAGAATAAATTCAAGATATCGTATCGGTAGTACCTAATCATTTAGCTTAAAGTGCTCAGTACCTACCCAGTTATTATTTTCGAATTAATTTGATGGGGTAAATATTTTCTTCTCAGTAGCAACAAATTTCTTCTTTTTAATCAATGATATCGCGTTTCATGACGATTTTGGAAATGTCAAAAGTTTGATGGATTATCCTGGGGTTTTTTTCAAGAAATGCGGCCGAACTGACCAATTATTAACCTTCCTAAATCTGTTTTAGTAAATATTGTCCATTTATTTATCCTTCTCAGGGAGTATTTTTTACGGATTACGCTTTCCCGTGAAGAGACCTGTTTTTCACATTTTTCCCGATTTCTTATTTTTTCCTAAATTTTTTCCCGACGAAACAGGGGGTGTTGAAAACGCATGAAGCCAATATGAGCCTTAATTTCTTTGAAAGTGGATATGTTTACGGACTTTTTTGGCGTGCAAGTTTTTGACACGAAGATTTTCGCCAAAATGAACCTTAAGGCGTTTCGAATGGATAGGGCGCCAAGGTCGATTTTTGAGTTCAGGCCCTTGTCTGAAAATGGGGAAAAGTTAGAGCAATACTATATTAAGCTAAAATGAACCTTAAGGCGTTTCGAATGGATAGGGCGCCAAGGTCGCTTTCGGCTTGGCCGGCGGAAGTCTGAAAATGGGGAAAAGTTAAAGCAATACTATATATACTAGGTTTTGCCTATTGCAGTGCTGCAATTGGTTTGTGTATTTAGAATATGTGTTGTAATGTGAATGAAGCAAGAAGTGTGTGTGTTGGAAATAATTTTTAAAACGAATATTTGGAAAAATATTTATACTTCACCTCCTACCCCTACTCCAACTCCTACTCCAACTCCTACTCCAACTCCTACTCCAACTCCTACTCCAACTCCTACTCCAACTCCTACTCCAACTCCCACTCCAACTCCTACTCCAACTCCTACTCCAACTCCTACTCCAACTCCTACTCCAACTCCTACTCCAACTCCTACTCCAACTCCTACTCCAACTCCTACTCCAACTCCTACTCCAGCTCATACTCCAACTCCTACTCCAACTCCTACTCCAACTCCTACTCCAACTCCTACTCCAACTCCTACTCCAACTCCTGCTCCAACTCCTGCTCCAACTCCTACTCCAACTCCTACTCCAACTCCTACTCCAACTCCTACTCCAACTCCTACTCCAACTCCTACTCCAACTCCTACTCCAACTCCTACTTCAACTACTACTCCAACTCCTACTCCAACTCCTACTCCAACTCCTACTCCAACTCCTACTCCAACTCCTACTCCAACTCCTACTCCAACTCCTACCCTACATCTACACAACTCCTACCCTACATCTACCCAGCTCCTACCCTACATCTACCCAACTCCTACCCTACATCTACCCAACTCCTACCCTACATCTACCCAACTCCTACCCTACATCTACCCAACTCCTACCCTACGACTACCACTATTAAGTATTTAAAGAAAATGAAAAGAAAAAAACTTTCAATGTTAGCTTTATCTCGACAAATGGGGCCTAGGAATTTGTTGCCAAATTTTTAATTGCCCAAATCTCGTTGCGTAGGTGGAGACGCTCAGTTTGATACCCATATCGGCTAAACCTACCCCTACCCCTACCCCTACCCCTGCTCTTACCCCTATTCCTTCCCCGACCCCCACCCCACCCCTAGTGATTTTATTTTAATAAATGTGTTTTGCGTAATATTTTCCCTTAAAAATATGAGCCACATCTTGCAAAATGGGGCTTTGGAGCTAACTGCTAAGTTCAAGGGGAAAGTAAAAAAACAGCGCTATATAAATTTTAAAAAAAATCAGAGAAAATTTTTTCCCTACATCTACCCAACTCCTACCTTACATCTACCCAACTCCTACCCTACATCTACCCAACTCCTACCCTACATCTACCCAACTCCTACTCTACGACTACCACGATTAAGTATGTAAAGAAAAGAAGAAGAAAAAACTTTCAATGTTACCTTTATTCGAGAAATGGGGCCTAGGAGTTTGTTGCAAAATTTTTAATTGCCCAAATCAGGTTGCGTAGGTGGCGACGCTCAGTTTGATACCCATATCGGCTACTTCTACCCCTTCCCCTACTCCTACATCTACCCCTACCCCTATCCCTACACTATATCTACTTACTTCTACCCTATACCTACTCTACCACTACCTGTATTGAGTATTTATAGAAAAGAAACAAAAAAATGCTTTCAATATTAGCCTTTTCTCGCAAAAGAGCGCCAAAAATTGAATGCTCAAATTTTCACCGAGATGCCCGGATCCGCTACGTCAATACGCGTATTTTGTACCAATATCAGATATATTACAAAAGAAATAGAATATCAAAATGAATTATTTATAAAATATCCAGGTGTTTGATTTTTTGTGCTCCTGGGAGAAATCCATTAATTTATAATTTTATACGCAAGTTATTACCCATTTAGAAGCAACAAAAAAATAAATATATTATGTCAATCTCGAAACAGATCTGCACGCTCTTCGGATTCTGTGTATTTTGTCCATTTAAAAAAAAATGGCGCTATTCAAAATAAATATTTATTAAACAGCGATTTCAGTTTCTGCAACCTATTTCTCGTACGTTGAAAAGAATCAATTCATAATATCGATATATGTAGGTACCTTAGTATTTGTCGGAAAGTTTTCAGTACCTACCCACTAATTATTTTCGAATAAATTCATCGGGAAAATGTGTTCTTTTCAGTTGCTACACTGTCTTTAAATGATGAGGGTCACTCAAATAGTTAGTACTAATTTTGAATGAAAAAAAAACACGGAAAAAAGACGTAAATTTTAATATCAAAATTAAAAACCGTCTGTTTTTTAAATTTTTTTTTTTAAATGTCATCGGTCGAGCATCCGCGTTTCGAATTCACGAACGCCGGCGCTTTTTTCGTAATAATTATATTTTTATAACCATAAACGTAATGAGAAATCGATAAAATTCATTACATCTTTATTTTAGAAACGTGACTCGGCGAAGCGAACGTTCGTTCCGACCTCCCGACTGATTTTCTGATAAAAAAACGGAATATTAAATTTTTATAATAAAACAGAAAATTAATTGATTATTTTTCTAGCGAACTTTTTGAGCGACCCTCCCTCACTAAAATGGCGGGTGCGAAACTCTAATGATTATTGAAAACGGCGCCAAATATCGCGAACAAATCGAACGAATCTTGCGGTTGAGAATAGAACCAACGCCGAACTCGAACGGATTTGATTTTTTTCTTACTGAATTAACGTTAGTTCTATTTCTTGCCGACAGATGGAAATCGTTCCGTATCGTCGATACAAAATTTTCTGTAGTTTCCGGACTATAGATCACATTTTTCCCCAGATTTTTACCCCACATTTTCAACATCATATACGACATCACAACGTCATATGCGACATTCATTTTCAATAGTTGGACCGGAAAATTGACCCTTCCGGTGTTCTAAACTCTACGGGCGGTTCGGTCTACGTTCGCGAGACAGCGGGAAAAAAAAACCGTGGGGAAAAAAGTGAAATTCGTGGTTCGCGAAAACGAACCTCGGGGTGTTTTAAATGGATAGGGCGCATGGTCGTTTTCGGCTAGCCAGCCAAGTCTGAAATTGGGAAAAGTTAGAACAATACTATAGGAAAAAAAAACCGTGGGGAAAAAAGTGAAATTCGTGGTTCGCGAAAACGAACCTCGGGGTGTTTTAAATGGATAGGGCGCACGGTCGTTTTCGGCTAGCCGGCCGAGTCTGAAATGGGGAAAAGTTAGAACAATACTATATATACTAGGTTTTGCCTATTGCAGGGCTGCAATTGGTTTGTGTATTTAGAATATGTGTTGTAATGTGGATGAAGCAAGAAGTGTGTGTGTTGGAAATAATTTTAAAACGAATATTTGGAAAAATATCTATACTCAACCTCCTACCCCTACTCCAACTCCTACTCCAACTCCTACTCCAACTCCTACTCCAACTCCTACTCCAACTCCTACTCCAACTCATACTCCAACTCCTACTCCAACTCCTACTCCAACTCCTACTCCAACTCCTACTCCAACTCCTACTCCAACTCCTACTCCAACTCCTACTCCAACTCCTACTCCAACTCCTACTCCAACTCCTCTCCAGCTCCTACTCCAACTCCTACTCCAACTCCTACTCCAACTCCTACTCCAACTCCTTCTCCAACTCCTACTCCAACTCCTACTCCAACTCCTAACCCAACTCCTACTCCAACTCCTACTCCAACTCCTACTCCAACTCCAACTCCTACTCCAACTCCTACTCCAACTCTAACTCCTACTCCAACTCCTACTCCAACTCCTACTCCAACTCCTACTCCAACTCCTACTCCAACTCCTACTCCAACTCCTACTCCAACTCCTACTCCAACTCCTACTCCAACCTCTACTCCAACTCATACTCCAACTCCTACTCCAACTCCTACTCCAACTCCTACTCCAACTCCTACTCCAACTCCTACTCCAACTCCTACTCCAACTCCTACTCCAACTCCTACTCCAACTCCTACTCCAACTCCTACCCCAACTCCTAATCCAACTCCTACTCCAACTCCTACTCCAACTCCTACTCCAACTCCTACTTTAACTCCTACTCCAACTCCTACTCCAACTCCTACTCCAACTCCTACTCCAACTCCTACTCCAACTCCTACTCCAACTCCTACGCCAACTCCTACCCTACATCTACCAACTCCTACCCTAAATCTCCCACTCCTACCCACATCTACCCAACTCCTACCCTACATCTACCCTACATCTACCCAACTCCTACTCTACGACTACCACGATTAAGTATGTAAAGAAAAGAAGAAGAAAAAAAGTTTCAATGTTACCTTTATTCGAGAAATGGGGCCTAGGAGTTTGTTGCAAAATTTTTAATTGCCCAAATCAGGTTGCGTAGGTGGCGACGCTCAGTTTGATACCCATATCGGCTACTTCTACCCCTTCCCCTACTCCTACATCTACCCCTACCCCTATCCCTACACTATATCTACCTTATTTCTACCCTATACCTACTCTACCACTACCCGTATTGAGTATTTATAGAAAAGAAACAAAAAAATGCTTTCGATATTAGCCTTTTCTCGCAAAAGAGCGCCAAGAATTGAATGCTCAAATTTTCACCGACATGCCCGGATCCGCTACGTCAATACGCGTATTTTGATACCTATATTAGATATATTACAAAAGAAATAGAATATCAAAATTAATTATTTATAAAATATCCAGGTGTTTGATTTTCTGTGCTCCTGGGAGAAATCCATTAATTTATAATTTTATACGCAAGTTATTTACCCATTTAGAAGCAACAAAAAAATAAATATATTATGTCAATCTCGAAACAGATCTACACGCTTTTCGGATTCTGTGTATTTTGTCCATTTAAAAAAAAATGGCGCTATTCAAAATAAATATTTATTAAACAGCGATTTCAGTTTCTGCAACCTATTTCTCGTACGTTGAAAAGAATCAATTCATATTATCGATATATGTAGGTACCTTAGTATTTGTCGGAAAGTTTTCAGTACCTACCCAGTAATTATTTTCGAATAAATTCATCGGGAAAATGTGTTCTTTTCAGTTGCTACACTGTCTTTAAATGATGAGGGTCACTCAAATAGTTAGTACTAATTTTGAATAAAAAAAAACACAAAAAATACGTAAATTTTAATATCAAAATTAAAAACCGTCAGTTTTTAAAATTTTTTTTTTGAAATGTCATCGGTCGAGCATCTGCATTTTGAATTCACGAACGCCAGCGCTCTTTTCGTAATAATTATATTTTTATAACCATAAACGTAAGGAGAAATCGATAAAATTCATTACATCTTTATTTTAGAAACGTGACTCGGCGAAGCGAACGTTCGTTCCGACCTTCCGACTGATTTTCTGATAAAAAAACGGAAAATTAATTTTTTTATAATAAAACAGAAAATTAATTGATTATTTTTCTAGCGAACTTTTTGAGCGACCCTCCCTCACTAAAATGGCGGGTGCGAAACTCTAATGATTATTGAAAACGGCGCCAAATATCACGAACAAATCGAACGAATCTTGCGGTTGAGAATAGAACCAACGCCGAACTCGAACGGATTTGATTTTTTTCTTACTGAATTAACGTTAGTTCTATTTCTTGCCGACAGATGGAAATCGTTCCGTATCGTCGATACAAATTTTTCAGTAGTTTCGGGACTATAGATCACATTTTTCCCCAGATTTTTACCCCACATTTTCAACATCGTATACGACATCACAACGTCATATGCGACATTCATTTTCAGTAGTTGTCCGGGCAAATTGACCCTCGCGGTGTTCTAAACTCTGAGGGCGGTTCGGTCTACTTTCGCCAGACAGGAAAAAAAAAACCGTGGGGAAAACAGTGAATTTCGTGTCTCGCGAAAACGAACCTTGAGGTGTTTCGAGTGGATAGGGCGCATGGTCGTTTTCGGCAAACCAGCCAAGTCTGAAAATTTACCCCCATAGAGCAATACTATATATATATATATTCCGTTTCACGGACGAGTTTAAGAACCGCTGACGTATTATATTCAAAATGTGACTAGCTTAGTGTAGGGTGTTCCAAAATGTACAGAGCTTCGGGCTACATAGACGCAGTAATCCACATGGAAATAATTCATACGTTTTGGACGTTCGGTTTGCAGGGCGTTTTTGAAACAATAAGGCCCTTCTCCCTTTCAGAGCTTGATAAATTTATTACTCACCCTGTAGCTTCTTGTGGGGTCAATCGGAATAAACATTATCTAAATTATTACAAAAAAAAGGCCCGGATATTTTAATAAAAATTAGTACCAACTCTCCGGAACCACTGCTACAATGGCATCCCCAATTAGGGTATGCTGTGAGGCTGAACGAAGTGGAGGGGAGGAAGGAAATAGAGTGGAGGAAGGTTGAGAAGTACCTGGCTATTCAGACCTGATCATTAATAACGGCTAATGCCATTTGAAGCAAACTTTTCTTTTCTGAATTGTTGCATTTCGCCAGAGCGATACTAAGAGTATCTACTACTCTATCTGCACGTAATACCTCTAAAATTCTTGATTCAAGCTATGTCAAGAGATATAATATTATTGTATATCATTAATGGACAGTTAGACAGCCCTAACATGGTGATTATGATTTATTATCGTGTACCCAATGAATACAACACAAGACTCCATCCATTTTATGTAGTTGCTTCTAGCACTAATTTTCTGTTCAATTCTTTTTAACGGAGATTGCATCATGTGGGGGTTGAAACCTCCTCTGTTGATACAAATATTTTCAGTAACGGCCTCAACGGTCGAGGGGTGAGGCTCTCGACTACGAATCCGAAGGTCGCGGGTTCAAATCCCGGCGTGCGCAAGTGAATTTTATTTAATTAATTTGTGCTGTTTCACAATTAATTCATTTAAAAACAATGTATAGTATATTTGCGCAAGTTCCAGAGTGGAAGTTACTCTCAGTATCGCCCTGGTGAAAGACCACCATTCAGAATTAAAACGTTGATTGAAATGGCTTTTAGCCGTGTTTGGTGACCTGATCTGAATATCCAGGTATTTCCCCACCTTCCTCTCTCCCCTTCTCCTTCCCCTCCCCAATACCTTCAGCCTCACAACATTCCCCAATTGAGGAATGCCATAGTCTCCCTGGCTCCAGACGGTTGGGAGCAGTTGGGACTCTTGTGCGGTATACATACAATAAAATAAATAAAAAAATTAGCTTCTATAAGTTATTACAACAAATTGAATGAAATTTTATGTTTTACAGAATTAAATTAAATTGATTGAGAGTGTGAACTGAGCGCCTCAAGTTTAGCCTTATTAAGTATTCTTTCGTACAATGATGTGTTCAACAACTAGTAATACATTTATTGACAAGTCACGGTGTCCCCAAAATGCCCAGAATTCTTTACAGATACTGAAATAAGTAATGAGTGTTTGATTATAGTTAAAGAGCTATTATTGCTTTGTAAAATGTGTGGGTAATTAAAAGTATGGAAAAAAGAATCAATATATTATCGAATACTATGAAAAAAATAATGAACCATATAACGAATGATCAAGTTATCGTTCTTTCCATACTTTGATTATTTTTTAAGATTAACCTCCCATGTCAGAAACCTAATGAATGAATTTCGTAACTGGTTTGCACAAAACGTAAAGAAACGTTTTGTGCAAACTTATGTAAATATATTGTGCAGGTGGTGGGGAGTGTTCCGTCACTGCTAGAAGGACAAAATAAAATGAAAGAGCGAGGAAACGCGGTGCGAGGGAGACAGGTGTTGTCGGATAACCAGCAACTCTCTAACCGACAACACTTCTCTACCTCGACTGTCCTACCTCGCTCTACTTCTACCGACTTGACTTCTTCTTCATTCCGACCACCGCTGACCCTTGACCCCTCCTGGACTACCACCACCCACTGGACCCAGAACCTCGCATCAACCACGGGCAAGGCCCGCTGAGCAAATTTGTGCAAAGGGATTTTGTAGAAACTTGGAAGTTTTGTATAAAAGGGAGTTTTGTGCACATTCAAAAGTCGTCAATTTATCGATATCGTTCCTCCTTTGCAAGGAAACGATGGGTTGTGTTTCCCTCCTCTCCAGCCCTCTCCGTAGATCGGGATCAGCTGCTCCTACCGTTCGTGTCGTCCGGAACAATAATAATTAAGTACTTATAATCTACGGTGGAGAAATTAACAAATATAATTATTATTTGCAATTAATATAATTTTTTAGTATAAATAACTTAATAATAAAAATAAAAAGGTTTCTACCATCTTCTTTTTTTTATAACAAAACAATAAATAATGATATCCTCAGCAATATTTAAATATACGTAGACATTGATCGCTACTTCCACAGACTCCCTTTTTGAATAATTAAGACCCATCTGAGACTAGCGGAAGTATCTAGTAGGTTCCCCAGTAAAGCTGTCCTTACATGAACAACTTTACTTAGTACTTACCCCAGTAAACTGAATGGTTAGACGCACAGTAAAACGTTCGTGTCATCTAAATTAATATTTGAATTGGCCGGAAGGAACGGAGCGCTAAATTAACATGGACTACAAAAGTAGATTAATTTATTTGTTTGAAAATGTCACGAGCTGACACGCGCTTGGAAAATTTTGTCAATTCAATTTAATCATTTAAATAAATTATTCATTTTTAGACTTACGTTTTTTATGTAAGGAAAAAGTGAGAATAATAGCCTGGTAAATGTAAAAGGAAACGTGATGTAAAATAGAAAAGATACAATATTTTTTATTTCGTAACAAGGAAAAATGTGACTGATTTTTGTTTACAGGTGGACTTGAGCGAAAAGCCTTCATTCTGGAAAGCTCTGAAACCTCCAGCGAAGGACAAATGCGGAGAGCTGCTGACATCACTGTGCTACCACCCCAGCAACAGCATCCTGACCCTGACGCTGCTGAAGGCGAGGAACCTCAAGGCTAAGGACATCAACGGGAAATCAGGTAAGATCTATCACTAGTAATTTGGCGCCCAACGTGGTGCTGGGTTCATGTCGTGCAACATTTGTAATCTACTGTTTATTATACTTTTTTCCGGCCATTCTCATGTGGTGGTCCCATTGCCTTGATTAAACTCTGTAGGTATAATTTCTATCCCTCTATATAAATAGGTTTTATTGGGTCTACCATCTTGAGCATTGCAATAAGATTTATTATTATCGTTATGTATCGTTCAGTCTACAGAATAATGTCTCTGTCCAAAAGACGTTGCTATGCCATCTTTGAAATAAACACCTAAATTTGCGACTTATCATGAAAAGACTAATTTTTATATAACTCATATCGCCGGAAAGAGCCCTACGGCTCAGGGTGCTGGATCTTCACAAGAATAGCGACGTAGAATGGATGTTTCGGGAAATCTCAAGACGAATCTTCAGAGTCATCTAATAAAGTTGTGTCTAGCAAGTATGAAAGATAAGCGACCGCTAATGCCAAACCTCGGGTCACTGGTTAATAATGAATCATCGCTTCCTTTGGTACAAAGAACTGGATGGAGACAACAGGAGTGGAGACATTTATCTAGAGACGGCCAAGACTCCAGTAATACCTCGTCATCAACTATATCGACCAAAACGATAAAAAATTATCAACTAACGGTCGTTTTTCCCAACTTTTTAAATGATCAATCTGAGGCACCGATCAACCAAGTGTTTTGCTGAGTATTCGTTCTGTTTGCCTGTTTCCAAGCATTTTTATCCTAAATTGTTTATGTAGGTACCCGCCGTAGACTATAAAATAGTGCCCGCCCACTTTCACAGACGTGCATTTGACATTGGACGTTTTTCTTTCGTGAAAAATAAGACAAAACGTATCTTATGTGAGTAAAATAAGTTAGGTTAACTTCAGTTTTATATAAAACTTGTTTTGACATTCGAAAACGGAAATAAATCATTGTCATTATTATATTATCGATATAATATTTGAATCGCGATAAATAATAGTTTATTTGAACAGTGTTTAGGAAACATTTCGGCTCCACAGACTCAGTAGGGTTGGGAAGAACGGCCTGAAATGATATTTGTTCCCACTCGTTTTCATTTTAAAAGTATTCTTCCATCAAATATTCATTGTATTAAAAACTAGGATTTACTTGGAACATATCTTGCTTCTGATAAACACGTCCAAAGAATCGATCTAATCAAATGGTCGAAATCAATTCACGAAGAGTGATCATCAATAATTCTCATAGAAAATGAACGCGATAAGATTTTCTTTTACAAAATTAATGATTCAACGATGGCTCGTAGCAACATTCGTTTCATTTAGAGTGAAACGTACAAATCGATTGCCAATCAATTTTATTAAGACAATGTTTATCTAAAGGATTCTTATAAATAAATTACTGGGTGGATCGTTCGGAGGTTCCGCTTAATCTTATAACGCTGTGTTTAAAAACACAGACCTGCAAAACCGAATTGATATTGAAATCACTGACAATCGAATAACTGTAATGATCTTGTTCCATCGTTTTAACTCGGTACTGTTTCCAATAAAGAAATTGTGAAATTGGCTATTGAACAGTATATTTATTTTATTTATTTATTCTTAAATTTAATTATGATAACAAAAACATTAGCCACCCATCTCACTATAAAGATCAGATAATAATAATTACATAATAATAGTAAGTAAATAATGATCAGTAATAAGCATATAATAATACACATTAAATATTAAGTAAATATTAATAAGTAAATAGTAATAAGTACATAATAATAAAAACAGGTAAATAATAATAAGTGAATAAAATTATGTAAATAGTAATAACTACATAATTATAAAAATAAAAATAGGTAAATCATAATATGTAAATAAAAATAAAAATAGGTAAATAATACTATGTAAATAAAAAATACATAAATAGTAGTACGTAAATAAAAATCTGTAGGTAAAAAAAAAAAAATTATAAGTAATAAGTAGTAATAAGTAAGTAATAATAAGTAAACAATAATTATAATATCGAGCATACATAGTTTCAACATTGATTACAGCATAATGGATAACATGGATAAAGCAAAATCACCACTCTCAGCTAACATAGACTTTTTTACCATTTTTTAAAATAAATTTAGCGTATCTATAGTTTTTATGTTGTCACTAAGCCTATTATATAACAAAGGAGCTTTACAAGAAAAACTCCTTTGTTCAAATGATGTTCTGTTATTTGCCGGCTGATACATTAGAGAAGAACCCATTTTAGTATTGCGCACTTGTTGTGACCTTATAGCAGTATCAATACTGTTAAAAAATTTACAGAGAGCCTGTATTATGTACAATTGCCTTACTGTCGTAATTTTACTTTCACTGTATATGTAATAAGTGTGATGAATATAAAAAAAAACACTGCTTGTACATTATTTTTTAAATTAATTATTGAGCAACATTTAAGGACTCTAGGGTAGTCTTGTAACATGAACCCCAACATACGATATTGTATGAAAGAAGAGATTGAACAAGAGCATAATATACAGTTTTTAGTGTAACTTGGTCCAACATATTTCTTAGAGCCTTGAAGATATAGGCTAGTTTCTTATTTTGTTTGTTAATACAGCAATATGATATAATATCGTTATCTATACTATGTATGTCAATATATTGTATTAAACACAAGAGTTGATTCCCGTCTTCGCCCGAGATTGGGATCAGAACAAACAAATTGAATTATCATTTTCTAATAGTTTTGTGGATTTTTCCAAAATCCATTGATAATGATGGAAATAAAAGCTAAAGAATTTCTGCAAAGCTGACATTCTAGAAAAATAACTGTTACATTTAATGACGCTAAAATTCCCAAAATTCCAGAGTTTTTTTTTATTATTTTTGTCTGAGACAGGGTGTTTTTCTGTTTTATAGAAAATATTGCAGTAATTTAATATAGAGTAAGTACATTCGTAGTATTTGTTACAATCATCTTAGATGTTTAATATTATTATTTGTAATAATTTTTTTGATTCCACTTTTTTTATTATCGACCGGACCGGTCTCACCCTATCACTGGTATCTTTAAAAATCATATTAATGTGGAATAATCTTGTCAAAAAATCATATTAATGTGGAATTCCACCATGAATTAACACTTTTAAAATTAGAAATAAGTATCATTTACGACACTTTTAAATCGTCGGAAGTCTCGCAAACACAATTCTGAAAGAAAAATTTTGAACTTTTTGATGTTTTGACCAACTAATGATTTATAACTACTTAGCAAGAATAAACCCTTACTGGCTTGCTTTTCAAACTCTAGTACAGAATTACGCCAGCTAAGCTTTCTAACTAACTGTACAAGTCATTTGCCCAAATAATTTGAAACTTTGTTTTGCAAGACATGTGTCTCTGATCGTGGCAAATGTTAGAATGTACAATGTTGCATTATCTTTTCGTAAGAAACTTATTATTGCAATTACTCGATTGTATAAAATTGCTTTTGGCTCTTTTGAAAGTGGTGTATTTTAATAAGAAAAATCTTTAGACTTCGACAGTATGAATACGAAAATAATTTAAATTTAATCATTTTTCTATTATTCATTACCATCACCATCGCAGCACTAAATCTCTAGTGGCATTTGATCTCTCCGCAATTTCACTCAACCGTTTTTGGTGCCTTGTCATTCTTCTCCAGTCCCTAGGTCTTCCCATTCTGCTCCAATCTTCTTTCTTGCAGTTAGTCCACCTCTTCCGCCATATCGCCGGTCGCCTTCTGGGTTGCCCTTTCGTGGCATCCATTTTAACTGTGTTCTTTCATCTCTTTCTAAATTGTCAGTCCAATAGGACCTACATAACCTAACGATGGATTCGTCCTAAAGTAGGTTCAGAAGTTGATCTTTTTTTTTTTTTAAATTATGTATGATCCAATTTCTAGAGATGAATATTTAGCGTTCAAAAGTTCGCAGACGTAAAAGACGTAAAATCTAATTAGACTGGTAAAAGTTTGTTCTCGGTTAGTTTTCTATTATTTAGTTTTCAGTTATAACGGTTCAGAACTGTTGGAAAACCACTGCTCTAATTAATGTGTGGTATTTGAGCAGTTTTCTGAGAACACGTAGGTGTTCCAACTAAATATTAAGCTCTTTAATAGTTCTGTTAAATACATTTACATTACACAGTCGAATTTGGAAGTCACCTCTGGGTTGGAGTTCCCAAATACTTGATTAACCTGCTTGATTCTGTACAAAAGATGGTGGTTCGTCTGATTTACAATCCGTTGTTTACAAACCGACTACCATCTCTAATGCACAGACGCAATGTAGGTATGCTGAGTTTGTTCTACAGATATTTGAATGGAGCCTGCTCAAAGGAGCTAGCACGAAACATCCATTTGACGTTGGCTTCATGAGAACCGGTCGTTTTGCAGAATCGTTTTTGTGTAAATCGGCTCGTATGTGGAACTAACTACGGGCATCTGTCTTTCCTCCTACATTTAATCCGGGCCTCTTTAAGGCCCGCATTAATAAATCCATTTCTACAGCCCCCTCTTTAACCCGCTTCACAACCTTGCATAGCGGGGTAGCGATATAGTTCCCCTGTATGTGCTCTGTACATTTAGAGGCACTCTTGTGAGGTGTAAATGTACATAAAATTAAAATTAAGCATTACAAGAAAAATCATACATATTCATTTTAATGAATGCCCTAACAGGAAAAGAGCAAACTTGTTTCAGACTAAAAGCAAGGCGTGCGAATCATTATGCACAACATTAAGGTGAACTTATTTCCCAGGTTAAATGCATTAGCATTACTCTTTACAGTGGGTAGTATGGTGTTAGAGCCGGGTGAACTGTATAATTTTATAAACCATGTATTGTTTAACTATTTTTTACTCAGAGTGAGGCAAACAAACCGTTGCACGCAATATTATGGGCAACGTAATTTGCCAGGTAAATGCAGACCTGTTTTATTCACATCCTGTATTATATTATGTAAAATTACTTTTTTCCAGTTAAAATTTAAATAATAATGTTTTTATACTGTATTCGACTGAAAGTAGGCCATACAAACAATTATAAACAACATTAGGGGCTACTAAATGTTTCAGGTAAAATACAATACAAACACTACACATTTTTTTGTATAACAGACTGCATCCGTTTACTTACATGAAAAAAAACAATACAGATTGACAAAAATTAAAATACATTTTTTGCGTGTCTCTTGAAACCTTCAAGATTTGTGTTGAAAATATCAAGAAATATGCTATTTAGCAGCACCATACCCTTTGTGATCCTGTGCTGAGCTAACACATCTGTTCTACCACGCGGAATGCATATCAGATCGTTGTGCCGTCCATAATAATAGTTGTTTGGTACAAACAGCTTATGGCATTCTAGGAGGTATGGACTGTCTTATCAATTTATGTATAATTTTATACGCCTTTATTGCAAAGGACCCACTAGACTGGAGGCTTTGATAGCGCGTATCAGAGAGCAAATCTTCACGGAGCATAAGTTGCGGGTACTCGCCGTGCATTCTCATATCGACCCCTTGGAATAACAAGGTTCCATCTGACATAGCAATGTCATGCGATAATGTTTTCTAAAGAGAGCAACTTTAAGGCTCATTATTATACATTACCGTGTCAGATGGAACCTTGTTATTCCAAGGAGTCAATATATATATATATATATATATAAAATTAAAAAAATGATTTTTTCTAACATTTCCACAACTTTTCCTTATATTGGGCCCATACAGCAAAAACGTACTCAAGTTTGGACCTTATAATGCAGTTAAACATATTATCCCACATTTCAGAAGGTACCATAACGTTATAACCGGGTTAGACTATATCATTTTACGAAACGAAGTATTTATTTAGCTGTAAAGTGTTTTTGTAACCATAATTTATAAGACTAGAGGTCTGTCAGGGATCATGTAACTTAGACGCTTTTTATGAGGCTTTTTAAGGCTTCTTCCTTTCCCTAACGCAATAATAGGCTTGAACGTCGTTGGAATACAAATAAAAATTATATAATACATCGCGTTATCTTCAGAATAAAAACGGTTTTAAACGAATCGCTTAGTTGACGAAGGCATTTATCTTATTTCAAACAAACGGATAAAATAAAGAAAAAGAAAACTCATTTCTTGTGTAGTTATATAACCATGATGGAAGACATTGCAAAGGATAAGTGAAATATATTGTTACAGTAACTTACCTGTATTTAATGGAAATTTTTAAAATGCTTTTTTAACGAATCTTTCACAAAGGTAACGATGCATTTACCGTTCGCAACCTAAGCTTACTATTTTGGTGTATTATATATATATATATGTTAAACAGGTATTTATGACAACCTCCTGACATTAAAACTTCGTATATCTCCTTTTTTATGAGCACCGCCCAAGAGTTCCAACTGCTCCCAACCATCTGCATCCAGTGAAACTATGGTATCCCCAATTGGGGTATCTTGTGAGGCTGAAGGTAGTGGGCGGGAAAGGTGATGGGAAAAAGGAAGGTGGAGAAGTACCTGGCTAATCAGATCTGCTCACCAAACACGGCTAAAGCCTTTTCAAGCAACGTTTCGATTCTGAATGGTGGTCTTTCACCAGGGTGATAATGAAATTATCCTCCGTTCTACAATTTATAATTTTTGATAAATTGTCTCTGATATTGCTATATGCCTATAATTGTTAGATATAATAATATTGTCTATTACAATTTAGTGTACAGATTTATTTATTTATTAACCCACTATTGGATTTTTAAATGGAATATTCACGTTATATAATTTATACTCACAAGGTTAGAACAGTAATAATAAAAAAATATTATTATTATTTAACATTAATATGCAAAGTATTCAACAATTAATAAAACGTACGAGGTGGGTTCAAAAGAAAAGGTGTATTTTGAATTTTCGCGGGCTGTGTACATTCGATTATCGATTTTTTTTGTTAGGTTGGTACACATATGTTTACCATATGTTAGCATTATCAGCCATTTTGGATCAGTGGTTTGTTTTTGACAACTGGAAAGGTTAGTCACGTTTTTGGGTGTTCTTCGATTTTTTATTCAGGTTCGTTTTCTGAGGTATCATCAGTCCGTATGAAGTGAAATTTTAGATATGCTTTATTTTCTATGTCCTCATCAGCATTTCTTCAAAAAAATATTATTCTTTTTAAAAAAAAAATGTTAATAATTGTTAATCCTATAGAGGAATTTCCTAGTTTTGGTCGGAACTTGATAGCCGTTTTCTGGGGCATCATCAGTCCGATAAAAGTGAAAATTTAGATTTGCTTTTTTTCTATGTCCTTATCAGCATTTATTCAAAAAATCTAAAAAATCGATGTTTTTCGATTTTTTACTAAAATAATAAAAAGTAAAAAATCGAAGAACACCCAAAAACGTGACTAACCTTTCCAGTTGTCAAAAACAAACCACTGATCCAAAATGGCTGATAATGCTAACATATGCTAAACATATGTGTACCAACTTAACAAAAAAAAATCGATAATCGAATGTACACAGCCCGCGAAAATTAAAAACTCACCTTTTCTTTTGAACACACCTCGTATACCTAATTCTAACACATTTTCAAGTAGCGAAAAATTTAATCATTGAACCGGGGAAAGTGAAAAGTTTATTTTTTATTTTTAGTATAACTATATAAGTATAGATAATTAATAATTGCAACATGTTACCTGAGTACGTCGTAACTATTTGTGGGTATTAAAAATAAATCAGATATTTAGACCATTATTACAGAGCATATTATAATAAAATTTACATAATACTGATACTTTGCATTGGGAATTTCATTAATAAGATGTGAAATAGTAAAAAAAATTAAATGCATATAGCATATAAATGCAAATACTCGTATATACGTACGTACATAAGCTTTGTAATTGTATATTCGGGTTTTAGACGTTGTATTGTCCATGAGAATAATACCGTCTTGGTTTCGACCCCTTGGAATAACAAGGTTCCATCTGATTTTGCCATTTTTTTTTGTCAATTTGACGACTTCCCTTGCTTTTAGATGGATTAATCGATTTTTCAATGCTTCACAGCTCGTGATTGAAATGATGTATAGTGTAAAGATAGATTAATTTACTTGTAAAATCTAGGCAAAAGAACCTCTGCATACTAGATAACCCCCGAGAGAGGGTTTGAGAGGTTTTTTTTTTTAAATATATTTTTGTATTTATTTTTATCCACAAAGTCAATATTAATATTAATAACAAATAAGTAATTAATGTAAAAAGTTTTACTTAACAGTCATTTATAAACTAGGTAGAAATAGGTAGAGCATCTGACCGGCAATCAGAAGGGTGCACGTTCGAGTCCTGTCGGCGACATTTATCTTTTCTCGGAAGGTTTTTTCAATTTGGATGAGTGTTTCAGGCTAATAATTATTGTTTATAAAAATAATAGGTAGAAATAATTCGTTCATACGTTTGTACTTTTTTTTAAATTTGCCAAGTTTAGATTGTTGTCATATACATTCATATCATTTAAGTATTTTTTACCAGGACTGTGAATGCGTTGAATTGGGGAATGCAAACTGTAGTTGGAACGGGGTATACATATGGAAAATGTTAACATTTTACATATATATCTTGTGAACATCACACAAAAGTGTCAACCCGGAGCCAGTGAGACTATAGCATCCCCAATTTGATTATATTGTGAGACTGAAGGTAGTTAGAAGTGCAGGTTGGAAAGAATCATGCTTTCTTTACAGTTAACTTGATTTTTATATACCACCGGTGCTCAAACATAAGTGGGCTGAAATATTGGATATTTCTAAGAAAAAAATTCTTTCATCGCCATTCTTCATCCTCTTCATTTATGTTAAAATAACCCAAGGACAATACCGAAAGGAAAAGGTTTTGAATTTCGTCACTTGAAAACTTTTATGTCTGGAAGACATCAATAAAATCCAATAAGCCTATACCAACAAGACTCGCTTCATCTTTTTCCCTCGTAACCTCACGCGTGGGGGAAGAAGGGGGACACCTCGATTGAATGCCCCCACGTCGCGTCGGGGCATCAATCATTAAGATGGGACAAAGCGGGGTTGTCAAAAATTGATGTGAAAATATTGCCTGAATATATTTTGTTCAAATAGATGGATATTTGGTTTTAGAATAGAAAGGTTTGTATCATGTTTACTAAAGATATAATAAGATCATGTTTTGAAATGTGAATACCCCTCAAGAGTACCAACTGCTCCCACCTGTTTTCAATTGAGGTATGTTGTGAATCTGAAAGAAGTGGACGGAGAAGGGTAAGAGGAAGGTGGGGAAGTACCTGGCTCTTCAGGCTTATTCACCAGGCATGGCTAAAGACATTTTAAGCAACTTTGGATTTTCAAAGATGATCTTTCACCAGGGCGATACTGAAAGTATCTACCACCCTGAAACGTGCCGCACGAATTAAATACATTATTTTTAATTAATTAATTGCGAAATATCACAAAATGGTCAAATAAAATTTTATTTGAACCCATAACCTCTGGATTCGCAATTGAGAATCTTAACCACTCGACCACGCGGGCCGGGTCCTATCGTTTTCATCCAGTTGTCGACTGTGGTGTTTGCCTCTACGTCACCCAACGCCTAAGATTGGCGGCTGCTTTTCATCTTAATTTTCGTGGCAATAGACTTCTAGTGAAATCTTATAAAAATTTATATTGCTGCGAAGACAAAAAAATATTCCGCTAAAAAGGATCCCTTACTTTGACTATTAAACCGCTTCATTAGCAGGTTAGCACGAATCCAGCAAAACCAATTTGTCTTACGACCTGGATATAAATTTTTAATAAAAATAAGGAATCTATTATTATTTCAAAATTTCACAAATTGTATTCGGGATCGACCAAATTTTTCATCTCTATCGACCGGTTGAGAACCCTTGGCAGATGCTCGCTTTACAGAACACTTATTTATTATATCAGGACGCATATGGAAAATCTGTGCTTTACGTGACCACTGTTTTCGCACGTACGATTTCATACAGATATGCAGATATCATAATAATAATTTAATAATTTGTAAAGTGCCGTTTTTGTCAAAAATCACCTCAGTGTCATTGTTATCATTAAAGAAAAAATAATAATTTGCGACGGTACTTTATCGTAAAAAGATGGAAATGGCAAATTTATAATTACCACAGATCGTGTAAAAGTATCTGTGACAAAATTTCAACAAATAATTTTTGAAAATATAAGCCAAATTTATAAAACGGAACAGTAACCTACGTTTACATTCAGTAATAAATACAGTCTAGTCTACCTAAAGTCTTTTAACAATATTTTAAGCAATGGCGGCCGTCTCTAATGAGCGGTTGGGCAATAAACTCTCAAAGAAAAATTACAGCGAACAAGACAGAGAGGACGGACTGACAAACAATTCGATCTTGGCATACACTTCTTGCTTTATTCACATTCATACATTGTTCCATACATTCTCTTCTGTTATTCCGAATTTTGACACGGCCCGACTCGAAGTATTTGATTCAGTTGATCGTGCTATGTCTTCATCGGGCGTCCCCTACTTCTTCCTTTCACAGTCGCATCATATATTCTCATTACACTCCTTTCTTCGTTCATTCGCTCTACATGCTCAAACCTTAAATTCTTACGAAAAATTATAATATATTACCACAGTTTAAACAGCTCGCCACTACTCAGTAGTATTTGCCAGTAAAAATTCCTAAACAATCCGCCAAGACTACATAGTAAAAAAATCCACGGATGGGATCACAGCGCGATTCGAATCTCGGAACGCACATATGGAGCAAAAAAACCTATGAGATATTTCATTCGATATAAATACGGTTTCGAACGGTGTCGGCACGAGCGTCAAAGCCGAAAATCGCTATTTCTGTGCGAATTTTTTTTTCTTCTTCTCTTGTTTTTTTTTTCTATTTTGTTTTTAATGTGACTTATTTTGTTGGTTTTTGATACAAAAAATCTAAAAGTTTTTGCGTAATAAGAAAAAAAAATTTTTTTCAAATATTATCCGCCTATTTATTTATTTTTTGTGGTGAAAAAATCCTCATATAAATATGAATTAATGTTTTTTTTTCATATTACCTAATACTTATAGCTGTCTTAAAACACATATTTTAAAAAAATCGAATACATACCTTTCGAGATAAAATTTAAAAATAAACTGACAAGATAATTAAATCAGTCCAAAATAATGTATATTGTTCGATGAAGAAGAAAATTTGTTCATAGAAAGTCGATATTCTTTCCTTTTTTAAATCGCTTTAATATTGAACTCCAAATGATTTAGACTACGAACCGCCAGTGATTTGAAGTATATACCGAAATACACTAAGAAAATTACGTAAAAAAATTGTAGGTATCAAGTAATGCCCGCCATTAAACTGAACGAAAATCGCTATAAAAAAAGAGCATGTACTATTTTCCATACCGAAGCATAAAAATATGTATGAAATATGTACGGAAAGGGGGCGGCGTGAAAAGCGCCCATTAGGTTTTCCTAAGATACTTTTAATTTCAACGTGTTTTCATATTTTTATCGGGCAATACTGAGATTATGAAATTTACCTAGGGGGGATATTGGACTAGTCTGGAGTCTCAAAGTCTAGACTAGTAAACTGACATGTTTTAAATTAATTTTCCAATTAGAGTAGAGCAAAAATTTTTGGAATACGTTTAATTTATTAAAAATTTATGGGCTTTTTTTATACTAGTTTAATATTATGTTAGCTCTTGATATTTTATACATAGGGAGGTATTTAGTTAGTAAGTGTATCAAATACATCAAGAATCCAAGTCACCCTCATATTTACTCTTTTCTTATAGTTGTGATCCATCTAACATTGATTCGCTTAAAATTAGAAGTCAATTGATTTATGAAATACGTTTATTCAAAATAATTCACGGTTCTCTCGATATTATATTATGTCTTAGCAGTGTTGAAACAAATGTACCTAATTCCTATTGTTTAGGACGCCATAGCACTTTCCACCTGAATACATTCAGAAATAATATTGCCTACTTTAGTCCTCTGCCTCAAATGTGTCGTTTATATAATAAGATAGAGTGTGCTACTCCTACTATTACTCAAAAATATATGATTGGGCTAATTATATTATTTATCACTTGTCTCTTTTCGCGTCTCTGTTTCTATTGTATTATTTATCATTGGGTGAGTTTTTGTAATCTTGTTTTGTGTATCCTTTGTCTGATTATTTGTAATTTTATATAATTTGTGTATATTAACTGAGTTTTAATAAGTGGATTGTTCTCATGTTTGTGTAAATATCTGTAAAAACCCAGTATAAATAAATAAATTTCTTCGATAATACACTTTGGTTTACCATTCCATAAAATTGGTCCTCTTTTTCCGTTGTACAGGCAAAACATGCACCCACAATAAATTAAACGTAATCAATTGTTCACGTAAATTTCTCTCATAATAATGTTATCAATCAGCTATTTTACTGAATCCTTTTTAATATTTTAAAAACATACAGTCGAACTCGATTATAACGATCACGGCAATACTGAGTTCACGGTTATAATGAACAGTTACCCAATAATATTTTTGTTATGGCTTATTTTCATACAATTGTTTGCTATTATAACGAGGACGTTTCACTGATAAACCGTAAAAATAATTTTCTCAGGTCAATTTTTGGGTCGAAAAAAAATCATTTTTCGAAGTAAGTAATAATCACAGACAAAGGTGGCGACATAGAGTGGGGCGGCCTATTGGGAATTTCCTTAAGAATCCCGTTAGGAACGGATTAATATTTTTATGGCACTACCTTTGTATGAGACGTGTAAGGCCCGCACAAGAAAAATAGTGTAAATATTTAGGCACCGGCACACAGGGACGCACAACTATTGTGATTTGCGAATCCTCTTGAGAAAGGTGTTTGGTAGTTTTCCAATGGAGATGTCGTTGCTCCGAGCGACTAGAAGACTGTTCTTGTCTGGCAGCGACAGGTCGAGGTATCCAAGATGAACCAGTGTCCGGTGGAGATGTTGTTTGTTCCATGGCTGGAGTGGGAATGATAGAACGTACCGCTGAGCTTACGATTTATTATTAACATTGTTTCCAGCTGTTGTTTTTGTTTACGATGAAGTATAGGCAGGTGGCTCGCAGGTGTTGTTTTTTTATTTTTTATCTGTTTAAATTGATTCACTCTGTGGACACGTTCGATACAACCTGTGTAAGATTCTCGGAGAATAAAATAAAACTCTTTTATAGATACCTTCCTGCTATGTAGTTTCTAATATTCATCATCAAATTTTAAATGTGTAAGTTATTTGTTTTTTAAATTTATAAACAAAACTGTAACATGTCACAACAGGCCATTGCAGCGCATTACTCTTAACCTGTAGCTTAGCATGCCCATATATCTTTTACGATGGTAGCATTATCCATAATATATCACAAGCATTGAAATAAATAAAAACGTGGCCCTATCTGTAAAATATTTGATTTAATAAAAACCTAAGTATTTGTTTTCAACTTGGTAAAGTGCGCAATCTAAACAAAGATTAGAAAAGAGCACATTGATAAAAATAATAATAAAATTGAATGACTTGTATAGCACCGCTTTTGTGAAAAATCACCTCAAGAAAGATCTATCCTACTTACTGTCTATGGATAATCTATTATGACAACTTATATATTAAGGCTAGCAGATTGCATCCAGCAGCTCATCGGCCAATTATGAAATAAAACTGCATGTACAATGTATCACCAACGAGTGTGATGCTGTTTAACAATGTACAAATTATTTATATTATGTACAGGCAGATGATATGCAGGACCATACTTACCTGGCAGATCAATTTTTATAAGATAGTTGTAATGTACAGTTTTGCACGCTGACGACATAATATTGGAAACGCTGCACATTACATGTTATTGGAGGTGCTATGTATTCTAATTATTAATGTTCTTTGTTGTTCGTTTGAAGGAAAGGAAAGGTGATTTTTTAAAATATATATATTTAAAAAAACATATATACTAGTATAAGACGTTTTCACTCTTGCAGCAGACACGTCAAAAGATTACTGTTCAACGCATTCTGCACATCTCAGTAGACGTCAGAATTATGGATACATTACACTGCATCCCAATGGCATAAGTTAAAAGTCACCTATAATAATGCATATCGCCAACTTTTCCGTCTACCAATATACTGCAGCGCTACAGAAATGTTTCTGGAGCGACGAGTGCACTCTTTTAGGGTACTTCTCCGCCACCGCATTTATTTATTTTTAATTTTAAAAGTAAGATAAACATTCCCAGGTTACGAATAACCTGACAATATTTGAAAATCTCCTACCACCATCACAGAAGATATTGCTTGTGTCGTGATGGGGGACTTAGTCAGCCGAGAAATTGAACTCACGACCCCTAGGTGCGACCCAGACGCGATCCCAACTCAGCCGCTGGCCGGTATTGGAAGCCTGTGGTGCAGAGTACGGCAATCCAAGAATACCATCAATATTGCCATGGCTACATGGATGAAGTCTCCCTCGATGGCTCTTTGGAGACGGGAGACCGACAAATATCCACCACAAACCCTTTTTTGAATTAATGATTTTTTTAAATATAATTTTATTTTATTTCGTTTTTTGATGTATTGTTATTTCTTTGAATGTGTTATTATGTTAACCTATGGACGTATTGCTTTGCATATCTGGAATAAGGCATTATTATTATAGACAGTACAGCACAGGAATTTTATTTCAATTTATCTTCCTAAATGTGATTCGTCGCTCAATGTGAAACAGATCGAATGTGTGACTTTTTTTAAATTTGTCTTTATTCTTTATAATGTTACAAATTCCATGCTTTTTTTCGACCACCAGACTAGGCACATGTCCGTGTTTTAGCGATCGGATTATTGTGCACTGAAACATAATGAGCATGAAAATATGGCAGGTGTATTAAAACACGAATCAATTATTCATTAACCTTCCACAATGCATACTAGTATTTTGTTTTACTTCTACGAATACCACACGCGATTTTTTTACGTGAATACCAAACAGGAATCAAAACTATCAAACCAAACCAATAACTAACCAGTGGAACTATTTCAATTCCAATTGGGGTATGTTGTGAGACTAAAGGGTATAGAGTAAGAAGGAGATTGGTCGGAAGAGTAAGATAGGGAAACCTGGCTATTCAGAACTGGTCACCAAATGTTTAATTCTGAATGGTGAGCTTTTACTAGGATGATATTGAAAGTATCTACCACTCTTGATTTGAAAAAACCCTTAATTTACTTAGGTAATAAAAAAAAATTGATCAATTTCAGGTGTCTTACAAAACTGAGCATTCAGTTTGATTATAACACATTCCTTTGCAGAAGCAAGTTTTGTAAATAAATTTCCTTTGATACGTGAGGTGCTCCCTAAAATGCCACCTTCAATGCAAAACTAATGAGGCATTTTATGTTCCCATCAGTTTAAAGCTCGTCTTCCATCCCACCCTTCTTCTTTTCCTTCATTCATCCTTTTCTTCCCCCATTTGAAAAAAAAAAGCAACCTCCCCCTTTAGCGGAGGAAAACTCAACAGAATTTTAGTCCCAGTGTAATATTAGGTTGGTTGGAAGAAATTGCCAAAATTGAAAATTGCTCTGTGGAACTTCAATCGTACCAGTCACGTAGATTATAAAGCCACGCAGTACGGCGCCTTTCGCGTATTTTTTTCGTACTGATTAACGTTAATTAATTTTTCGTCACAGAAAATCGTAAAATTTTAAATCGTATTTTGTAAATTGTACTATTTATGTATTTTGTACTATGTAAAATCAATACCCCATTTACCCAACACCATTACATACGTTAAAGAATAAACATTTTTAATAAACTGTTTGAAGGCATTAAAAAATAAAAAAATACCAACGAATTCTTAAATTCAAAAAACGCTTCAAAATAAGTTTTAAAATCTAAGAGAATCAAGCAAAACAAAAAACAGTACACACACATATATGCTACCCCTATAAGATTCTACCGTTATTTTATTTTTTAATTTTTATTTTTTATTAAGTTTTTAATCCAGCAAGACTGGGTAGATAGTGCAAACCCAGTCTGCCATATTACATGAAATATGTACTAATATAAATAGAGAAATTAATATAATAAAAAAGGTTAAATAATAATATTAAAATATATGAGAAGAAAGAGAGAAAAAAAATAATAATTACAAAATGATAATTATATCAAAATAAAATGTAAAATTTATGATGTACACTTTTTTCTGCGCCACTTATGATGTACACTGTACTTACATGTATTATTTTATCTTTATTATAACATCTAATTAAAAACTTGTCGCTATGCACTCTCTTTTTTCCATTGTGTAAACCACCACCCTGTAACATTATCATGTAAACATTTTTCAAGCATCATTTTCTTGTAACACTTTCAAGAAACATTATTATGTAAACGTGATATATACACTCCGCTTCTTTACACAAGCATTGTTTAAAAAAAGTGTAGTATTGTAAAATTAATTGATATTTTTAAAATTGCATTAATAAAAAAAAATAATTTAATGTTTTAATTATTTTACTTTGATTAATATATTCATTTGATTCTGTTATTTGTCCAACCTTTTAAATGAATAGTACGTATTTTTTATCTATCCATTTTTAGTATAATTAATAGGGGGGCATAGTTCTAAAGTGAACGAGCTCTATAAAAGTTGACACAACAGTCAGAGCACAACAGATGTCACCTGTCAGGTGCAAATAGATATGGTAAAATGGTGAAAATATTTTTTTACTGTGATAATTTTAGAGGCTTGAAACTGGATTTCATCAGTCAGTGATAAAAATAGTCGTATTTTTGGAGTTAGACTTCTTTAGAATTGCCACTTTTTATGACGCAATAGCCAATCTTGTTTATTTTATTTCGCTTACAACAGCATCGTATAAATATAACTACAATAGGGTGTAATTTTTAATTAGTATAATGGTACCAGTCTGGTAAGGGCGTTCCCATAATGTACATTGCTAGAATTACTATTAAAAGCACCACGGTGAACCCACTAGTGTAAAGACCTAATAGAGGGTGTCCAACGAATAAATATATTGAAAATCCATACAGGGTATTACAAATGAACAATGATTTCGTAATTTTCGCGTGGATTACCGTATTAGCGGTTTTTGGATTTTGCTGAACACATCAATTGAGGTTATTCAGTGCGTAAAATTATGTAACATATTGCTATACGAAAGTACGTGCGTAAATTAATATAGCAGTGAGTGACCAAATCTCTGCGATCGAATAAAATAATCTCATCTGCTCGACAGCTCACTAATTGGCGGTGAGGTTAAAAACCCAATTATTTTTTATGTAATGTAATTAAAACCATTACAAAATGAACCGCGTTTAAAAGGAGTTTTAAGATATGGATTATGGACACGGGAAGGGAGAATGTAGATATGATGTTGCAATCAAACGGAGATTAATGCTCACGGTATGTTTTCTTCTAGATTTTACATTTTTTTATTCATTTATTGCTTTATAATTCTCCTCTAGTAATATTTTAACATAATAACAAAAACTTACTTTAAAAATTAACAAACTTACAAAAAAACTTTACTTAATTTTAAATCCATACATAAAACCATGTACGACGTGTGTTCAAAAGAAAAGGGGAATTTTGAATTTTCGCGGGCTGTGTACATTCGATTATCGATTTTTTTTGTTATATATATAGATTGTACACATATATTTATCATATGTTACAATAGCATTATCAGCCATTTTGGATCAGTGGTTTGTTTTTGACAACTGGAAAGGTTAGTCAACTGCTCCCAACCGTCTGGAGCCAGCGAGACTATGGCATCCCCAATTTGGGAATGTTGTGAGGCTGAAGGTATCGGGGAGGGGAAGAAGAAGGGGAAGAGGAAGGTGGGAAAATACCTGGCTATTCAGATCTGGTCACCAAAAATGGCTGAACGCCATTTCAAGCAACGTCTCAATTCTGAATGGTGGTCTTTGACCAGGGCGATACTGAGAGTATCTTCCACTCTGGAACGTGCGCAAATATACTATACATTGTTTTTAAATTAATTAATTGTGAAACGGCACAAATTAATTAAATAAAATTCCCTCGCGCACGCCGGGATTTGAACCCGCGACCTTCGGATTCGTAGTCGAGAGCCTCACCCCTTGACCATGGAGGCCGTCAAAAACAGATCTCATAAACCAACGATTAAACGTGTATATACTCGTATACGCAATAGAACAATTCCAGCAAATGAGCTAAACTTCACGGATATGTCAAAATTACGTCAACAAGGTAATGACATTATAAAAATACAAGACGCGTTATATTCAAACTAAACGAACAAAAAATGGCACGTTCTTTTTTTCAGTTTTAAAGGTAATATCGCTTTTGAAGGGGATAATAATATACGTTTGTAATATGTTTGAAAGTAATATACGTATATGTATTTTTAATATATATAAATGTTGGTGGCAGATGGTAACAGCTCGTTTGATGAACAAATATGTGTGCGATATGCAAACGATGATGTGACTTTACACTTGTGTTATAATAATATCAATTATACTTACATGCTAACTATATAATATGCTATATAATTAAAATTTATTACTAAATCTTATTATCTTTACATGGAAACTAATAAAAACAAATAAATACTAAACGCAGTACTTCTCAAGTGGACTTAGTTCAGTGAAACCACGACTATTTGGATGAGCAATTATAAGAAATCGATCAAATAAAGACTTTCTTGAAAGGGTCGACAGCTAACGAGTAGTAAACTTATTGTTAAACTATGCGAATGAATCGAAAGGAATTTTTTTTACCTATGCGTCATAAACGTATGCAATATTGATTCAACCATTTTATATCATAAGTTAAAACATGATTCCACAAAGAGCACGACAGTTTATTTATTCATTCTTTAAATGTGGCATTTATTATTAACAATTCCATTTTTAACCTCACTAGAACTAAGCCTGTATCAGGGTTAACAATTTTATAACAAACTAGCTGATGTATACCCGGCCTTGCTAGGGTACAATAATTGATTTGACAGCGAAAATAAGTATCTCCAAATAAAGAAACATTCATTTGAATATTTTATTTCATTCCAAACGTTTATTTTTTCAAAATATATCTAAATCATAAAGTTCTTAAGTAGGTACCTACTCGTGTTTTCAAGTTTGAAAATATTCTACCCAAAGAAACATCATTCTTTTGAATATGCGATCTGTGGCTAACCAGAGTGTTATTTCTATGGGCTAACCTAAATAAAACATGGCGGGTTCAATGTTTTATATACTATATTGGATTTCATTCAAACTACTTTCTAAACTCCTTCCGGCGCTAATAAAAACAAACTGTGCTATTTTCAGCGAAACTGGTCCAATGATTTTCGAGAACAATAACTCCAATCGGGAGACCCCGAGAGAAATATTTTCCTAGAGTAATTGTGAAAATAATTTACAAAATATTTCATACCCTCACAATAAGAATAAATATTTTGAAACTTTTCACCTGTTGTTTTAAGATTATTTACGTTACCTAAATAATATGAATGGCTTAGAGTTAAAGTGTTGTAACTACAAAACAAACCTTATAGTTACGATACAATGAAAACTGATTTCTTGTTAGATGGAAATATGATATTAGTTAATAAAAATAATGCCTGAAGTATCAACAACACTTCCTTAAACTTACAATTTTCCTTTAAGACGACCATTCAGAATTGAAACCTTACTTGAAATGGTTTTACCCCTGTTTGGTAACCAGATCTGAATAGTCAGGTATTTCCCCACCTTCGTCTACACCTTTTCCTTCCCCTCCCTAACGTCAGCCTAAATAAAAAAAATTTTAACTTGATTTTTTTTATGAATTTCCTATCAATTGCCATTTTGTAGTTACAACACTTTAACTCTAACCCATGGATACATTAAAAATAATATATTTTATTGTATGCTGTGCGTATTAATAAAAATCAACACCAATCAGCAAATTTCACTTACGTGTCTAATACAGCCACGTGAGGCAATGTTCAATAATATCTGGCTTCTACCCGTCAAAGTCAAAGAACATTCCTTTTGGAAATTGGTTTAAATGACGGCCGATTGACAATCAAATTATTTATACAGATTGCGTTCCAATCTGTTCAGAATTACTGCATTTTAATTAGACAATAATATTAATGTAATAATACGTACCTAATATTATGCTGTATTTGGATAATTGTATGCAAGAATTGAAAGAGGTGGACTTGGAAGCGAAAATAAGTAATCTAAAAGTACGTTGCCTGTTGTGCGCTGATGATGCGGGGCTTATTGCTAACAATATGGAAGATCTACAGTCCCTCGTATCTAGGATGAACGAACTATGTATGAGGAATGAACTAATGATGAATGTAAGTAATTCTAAAGTCATGGTGTTTGAAAGAGAGAGTACGAAAACAGTGTGCAATATAGTTGTGAATGATGAATACTTGGAGCAGGTCGATGAGTTTTTGTATTTGAAAGTATATTTACGAGAGATGGAAAGACTAACGAGGATATTGAAAGAAGGGTTAATGCAGGAAACTTTCACCACCTTCCTCTCCCCCTTCTCCTTCCCCTCCTCAATACCTTCAGCCTCACAACATTCCCTAATTGGGAATGCCATAGTCTCACTGGCTCCAGTCGCTTGGGAGCAGTTTGGGACTCTTGTGTGGTATTCATATAAAAATAAATAAAAAAAAACGGAGTACTGATCGCGGTTGGCGCTAACAAAAAGTTGTCCAAAGAAGCGAAGCTATCAGTCCACAATGGAGTGCTGTACCAACCCTGATGTATGGCAGTAAAGGATGGAACTGGCAGAGGATGAATGAAAGTAAACTGAATGCTGTGGAAATGAGATCTCTGAGGCGAATGTGTGGTAAAACCATGAATAATCGTGTGAAAAATGTTGAGATTTGTAAAGAATGCAAGGCTGATGTAAGCGTCATGAGCAAGATTAAGAAAGCGACTCGTAAATGGTTTGGGCATGTAGAGCGAATGAACGAAGAAATGAGTGTAAGAAGAATATACTCGTATGACGCGAATGTGAATGGAAGAAGAAGCAGGGGACGCCCGAGGAAGACATGGCACGATCAAGCGAATCAAATACTTGAGTCGGGCCAAGTCAGAAGTCGGAATAATAGGAGAGAATTTATGAGACGATGTATGAATGTGAATGAAGCAAGAAGTGTATGCCAAGATCGAGTTGTTTGGCGATCTGTCCCCTCTGCCTACCTCTGCGGTGAAACGGAGTGATGGTTAGTTAGTTAGTTAGTGTTATTTCACAAGTTATTCATTAAAAATAATAAAGAATGCAAGATACTCTCAGTATCACCCTGGTGAAAGACCACCACTCAGCATCGAAACGTTACTTGAAATGGCTTTAGCCGTCTTTGATAACCACATCTGAATATCCCGGTACTTCCCCACCTTCCTCTTTCCCATCTCCTTCTCCTTCCTACTACCTTCAGCCTAACAACATACCCCAATTGGGGATGCCATAGTCTAACTGGCTCCAGACGGTTGGGAGCAGTTGAAACTCTTGTGCGGTACTGATATAAAATAAAAATATATTAATAATGAATAAGGTGTGTGTAGAGAAGACGTAGATGGCATAGTGGTACAATATGGCAAGCTTCAACGAATAAATAAATGTTCATTTATTCAATTACGATTGGCATTAATGATATATTAGTAGATTCATATTATAGGTATATGTGAAATAAATCAAACATAATGCAGACTATTAGCAAATATTGCACTCGGAATAAAACCCAGTTGATTAAACAATGTTTCTATTTTTGAAACTGTGAATACATGGCGGAATTCCATTATAATGATTAACTAAAATACACTTTTTTAAACACTACTCCACTTTTAATTTTTGTCCGTGACATAATAAACTTATTATCGGAATTCTATTCTAGGAATCCTAGAATAAACTCATTATCGATCAGTGTTCACCAACCTTTTATTATATAAATGATATAAAATCATCTTTACAATAAAAACAACTGTAACACACCTTAATGATTTTTAAAACCAGATTGATATATAAAGTAATATTATTAATAAATTCAATATACCATATAAGTCAAGTTTTATAAAACCATGCTATAACAATACTGAAAAATATAATCTATGTAAAAATGATGGTTTGTTACCCCTGATACCCAAAATTGTATATAATCCATAAATGTACCAGTCTGAAGATAGCCGTCACAGGCCGAAACCGGTTACGGACAAAAATAAAAAGTTGAAAGGTGTTTAAAAAAGCGTGTTTTATTTAATGACTAGCTGATGTGTACCCGGCCTTGCTCGGGTAAAATAATTGATTTGACAGCGATATTAACTATCTCCAAATAAAGAAACATTCATTTGAATATTTTATTTCATTCCAAACGTTTATTTTTTCAAAACATATCAAAATCATAAAGTTCTTAAGTAGGTACCTACTCGTGTTTTCCATTTTGAAAATATTTTTACCCAAAAAAACCTTATTCTTTTGAATATGCAATCTGTAGCTAACCAGAGTGTTATATCTATGGGCTAACCTAAATAAAACATGGCGGGTTCAATGTTTTTCATACTAATTTTGAAACGTTAAAGCAACAGTTTTACATATTCGATTTCATTTATACTACTCTCTAAACCCTCCCGGCACTAATAAAAACAGACTGTGCTATTTTCAGCGAAACCGGTCCAGTGATTTTCGAAAACATCGAGGACAAACAAACAAACTTACGTTGATTTTTATATAAATAAATTAAAAAATGACATAAAAAAAAAGTATGATACCAAAGTCTTAAATTACAATTTCTTAGCTCCAATTTCACGGGAAGAAAACGAAAACTCTGCTAATCCTATTTTCTTTTATTTGAGTTCACAGCAATAAAAAAAGTCTTGACGCTCCGCCAACTTTTGACAGATCCGTGATTAAGCTGTCGTAGATATATATTTCGCTTTTTTTTAATATCCACCCATCAGAACCCAACGAAGTTGTCTTATTTTGGCATTTTCCTAACTTCTTGAATAACTTTATGCATGAGTTATTACAAGCACCGTTACCAATTTGAAATTTTAAAATCTCCTACTACCATCACAGTAAGCGGAAGATGTTGCTTGTGTCGTAATGGAGGACTTAGCCAGCCGAGGAGTTGAACTCATGAGACCTGGGTGAGACCCAAACGCGATGCCAACTCAGCCACTGACCACTGATAAAAAAATCTATGGTTAGAACAGATGTAACGCGATGAAATAGTGAGCACGACCGTCCTGAAAGCGGTAGAGCGGGTTCAATTTCAAATGGCACCTGAAACCTTTGTTCCGTTTCTGCGTGTTTTTCTTTTTTTATTTCTTAATGTTATAAATATTGTTTCAAAACTACCATTTACTGTTACTTTTTTTGGTCAGAAAATGTCATTATATTTGATGCACGTTCTTCTGATGTTCGATCGTTATGGGAAGCACCTAAAATCATCTCACAAGTTAAGAAATCACTTCACTGTCATTGATAACGCTACAGTTTCCTTAGTGCTGTTATCTAGCGGCCGTAATATAGCGGTTGACGACGTCACTAAAACATTGTCTTAATATCTATTCTGTACAAATCATATGGCGTTTGTTTCCTAGATAACGTTGATTGTGAGCGGACCGTTAAATATCGGTGCCGCCCTTTGTTTAACGACCATCATAGCGGTGACCAACAGTTGTGGAACGTTTTTTTTCTCGTGTAGCGGTGAATATTTAAAATAAATTCAATGAAAAAAATCATGAAGCTTTTTATACAATGTGAAGAGCAAAGACTATAAGAGTAATATCGGGACTAATACGGGAATCAGCATTAATTGTACCAGTCTGAAGATATCCGTCACTAGCTGAAACCGGTCACGGTCAAAAATAAAAGTGGAATAAAGTTAAAAAGTGTCTTTTATTTAATCATTACAATGGAATCCCGCCATGTATTCAGTTGCAAAAATATCAAAGGAATTGCTTATCTTTTCAGTCGCATTATCGGTTCTTGGTATTGGACAAAATCTTAGTGTAAATATTATGTCATTGGAAGTACTTTGGTGTACACAAATATTTTATGGTTGGTTATCTATTACGGGTAATAAAAGTGATGAAGATAATACCTAAATGTATATTTATAGATAACCAGGCTTATAAATTTTTTTAACATTTCTTTTTATAACATTTTTTCCTGTTTTAAAAAAAAAAGAAGCAAAGAAAATTGTAAAATTACATACAAAATATTTTTTCTAATTATTTACTTTCCTTTACTTATTTTTTTTCTGAAAATTTACTTTTATTATATTTGTAAAATTTATTTATTTTATTTTCAATAACCTTTTTTAAGTGTGGTATTTTTTTGTGATGTTTTTTTTTTATATTTTATAAATAATTTTTTTATCCACATTTTATGTATTATGTAAAATTTTCTGGAAGATTACAAAAAATGTTAATAAATAGCAAAAAGTCCCTAGAAATTCACAATACGAAAGTTGGTATTAAAGAGGATATTGAAACTGCAACCTCTACGTCCTGGGCCAACGAGCTTACCGCTTAGCCATGTTACTCAATATAAAATAATTGTTAATAGATAGCGATAAAATTATAACTTAGATAATAAAAAAAAATAATTTAAAAAATTGGGCTCGTCCGGGATTTGAACCCGGGACCTCCCGCACCCTAAGCGGAAATCATACCCCTAGACCAACGAGCCAGATGTCTGGACCGACAATTTTAGCGAACACATTCGAATGTTGAATACATAAAAGTACCTACCAAAGCATATAAGTGGGCCGATTGTGAAAGTGAAATTTGTAGCCTTCCGATGCGGTCACATGCATATTATAATGTGTCGTGGTTAGTATTGGTGCGTGTCGTGTACATGTATTGTGAGTATATACGAGTAAAGATAAAATGCGTTAGAAATATGTGTAGGTAGTCGATATACAGTTATCTTTACAGCCGGCAAAACCAAAGAACTTCGACAACATCTGCGACTGGAAAGTTAAGTATGTCGATCTGTAAGTGCCGTATGTCGTGACAAAATCACGCGGTTATGAACAATCTCAAAAATTTTGTAATTGAAAGCGCTTTTCTTAATGCAAATCTTTAAATTAAATAAAATGGTTTTGCCATTGATGGTCAAGGTCTTTTGTATCGTGAAATCTTAATATATAAAAATTAATGTTTTTCTGTCTGTCAGTCCTCGATTTTCTAGAAAATTAGTCGTCCGGTTTCGCTGATAGCATAGTTTGTTCTTATTAGTGTCGGGAAGGTTTAGAGAGTAGTTTGAATAAAATCCAACGTGTAAAACTGTTGCTATAACGTTTTAAAATTAGTATGAAAAATATTTAACCCGCCATGTTGTATCGAGGTTAGCCCATAGATATACCACTCTGGTTAGCCACGGATTATATATTCCAAAGAAGAAATTTTCTTTCAAAATGGAAAACACAAGTAGGTACCTACTTAAGAACTTTATTAATTGAAAAAATGAATGTTTCTTTGTTTCATTGTATAGAGATAGTCAATAATCGTCACAATGCATTACTTTCCCTATCAAATCAATTATGCCACCAAAAGGACGAGCAAGAATTCACAACATCATAACTTTATTACTAAAACAAATTTCAAAAAACCCGAGCAAGGCCGGGTACACATCAGCTACTAAAGTAACAAAATAATTTCTATAAAATATTATTATTTTTTCTTATAAATTTTGATTATCTATTTATAGAATAAAACTAATTATTCTTGTTTTTAAATAAGTGGTAATGCAATAGTAAATTTACATTAATGCTTTTTTTAAATGATATCTGACCAAATAAAAATGATATCTAAAAATTACACATGTTTATGTATTTTTTTTAATTATTTTTTTTATTAAGAAGAAAGACAAATATTCCCTGGTTACGAATAACCTTACAATATTTGAAAACCTCCTACTACCATCACAGTAAGCGGAAGATGTTGCTTGTGTCGTAATGGAGGACTTAGCCAGCCGAGGAATTGAACTCACGACGCCTGGGTGAGACCCAGACGCGATGCCAACTCAGCCACTGACCGGTTTAATTGTATAAATTATAATTAATAATATGGACAAAACATAATAACAAAAATAATTTAACACGTATCTTGTTTTATTGTTTGGAAAATGATAGGTATAACAATAATATTCTGAATTCAAATACTTACAAATTTATGGAGCATTCTAATAAGTCCTCGTTAGCAAATTTCAATAAATTTCATAAAAGTTTTGTGAAGTTACTTTTTGAAGAAACATTTTACATGTTTTATGTTAATTGATGACTTTGCATTTTATTACTTAATTACGTGTCGTTTCGCTCCATATTGTAACATTTTTGTACAAATGACTAATTTTTTGTGTCATCGCGAAAATTCCGCACAATATTTCGTCAAAGGCATTGGCGTTACTAAGGGGCGTGCAGACAGCCCCGGGTGACACCATCGAACGGGGTAACACCGATATGACAATCAAATTATATCTTCTATTTTTTTTTTTCGTTATTAATTTAAAAACATATTTTACGTAAAGGTTAAAAGCCAAAAAGGTCCTGGTTAACACAGGTAACCAATATTATTTTTGTTTGAAGAATGCCCTCGGTATTACTGTGCCACACTTTTGACACATGTGTTCCGAAACCTTTGACTTGTTGTAAACGACCGAAGAACGTGAAATACACTTAAAAGAAACAGCGATGTGGAAAAATCCCTTTTGTCGCAAAGCACTTGGAGGCTTTTAGTTCTTTAGGTGTTACACAAAATGCTGTAAAAAATTTCGTTACAATAGAATAAACCTAAACACGTGTTATTTTTTATTACTACAGATAAATAGGGAATTTTTTTTTTTTAATTATCTTAGGTTGTCAATAGCCAGGCGGGTGGGACCCTTGGCTAGTCGTGGGGCGAATTAAGTTCGAGACCTACAGCGCGTACTGATTTAACTACAAGGTCTTCAGGACAAGCGCCTGTACTAAATTTTTTAATCAGAAGATAGCTTATTTTCTTTGAATAAATTTAATTTAATAACGTTTTCTTGGATTATAAACTCAACAGGTTTAAAAAAAATTCACAATAAAAAAAAATTACCACAAAATTAAAGATTTTCTCAAAGGAAAGGAAACAAATTCTCAAGTTTAAAAAAAAAAGTCCTTTTTGTTATGTTTCCAATAATTATTGACTTAACAAAAATTATTGTAATATTATGTGGGTACAAACACTCAAACAAATTTTTAAATATTATAAAATGTATGGATCGTATTTCGGACATTATTTAAGAATCAGTTTATTTCCTACGACAAAATTTCATATTATTTACAAATTTATCATATTAATTAGAGCATGCTGAGGAAAGAACTTTTAGAATTTTTGTAAAATACCGTATATGAAATTACTGGCGCGGCCATAGAAATCATAGGCGCGGCAGTATCCGTTACTGCCATTCGAATTATGAATTGTACTTAACCGCCCATCCTTTGGGTTATTATTCAAAAAGTAGATAAAAAACATCGGTTTTTTTCATTAGATTTCGCAATAACAATACGTGTGACTAGTGACGTAACTTGTATGGGACAGACGAAAATACATCCGTTAGCTTCGGCTGACCTCGAAATACTAAACGAGATGACGCAGCAACAAACTTGACGTATACGAATGTTTTGTGGGTTTCAGGCATAGCTTTTTTTGTACCTGAACGTACGGGATACGGCTTGTTGCGTTCGGGCGTTAATATAGCGGCCGTATCACGTACGTTCGTATGGGTAGGGTGGTTAATAGTGAGTCATGACATCACGGGTATACGTTTTTTCCAAGTACAATTTCAAATCTCGTAATTTTTTGTGATATCGAAAAACTGTTTTACTGTTTTTGCCCTTTAATAAAACATTTTCAACGAAATAAAAAATTAGACAACCTCATTATAGAATAACATTTCTGTATATTGTACAAATAATGTTAGCCAAGTATCTACTAGCTACAATTTTGGTATTCTATTTTTGATGAAGCCAGTTCAATTATTGAAGTTATTTTCAATTAATTTTCTCATCTTTCCTAGAATTTTTCTGAAACTCGGAAGTTTAAATTACATACGTGTTAAGTGGTGTTACGTGTACGGAGCCCACACGTGAAAATATGTGTAACTAACTAGACATACATATTACGTACGTAATAATATTATGTGGAAAACGTGCATCGGGTATATAATAATGACGACTATGAACCGACAAGAGATAGTGGAAATGTTATTCGGTTAGATTATTTGTAAAACCGAAAACAATAGTATCGTCACTCGTCAGACGTGCTGGCGAGTTCCGTGGCAGAACTGAAACGGCTTTGGCTCTGGGCCCAGAGTTCGTGTGTTCACAATGCGGTGAAGTGCAAAAAATAAAACAGTTTTAATGATTTACGAAATATAAATACAAAATTTTTAGTTTCTTAATTATTTTTATTGAGATTTAAAAATCTCAATTTAATATTTCATCATTGTATAAAATAATATTAACATAACCTAAATGAAATATGAAAACGGAAAAAAACGACAGAAAATAAAGAGATTCCAGTCGCATCTGGGACTCGAACCCAGGACCTCTGCCTATCCGGGGCAACCGCTTAACCAACATAGCTAATGATACCAGTTCAATTTATGTCATCTTCATCGATATCATATCTCAACACTGAAATCTTCTTATTTTGTGTCGTTTTTTTTCCATTTTCATGTTTCATTTAGGTTATGTTAATATTATTTTCTGATTTTTATAAATATTATGTACTAGACAAATATTCTAACGTTTAGACAATGTAAATAAATAGATACGTAGGCCCGCAGAAACTTTAATACCACAAAACTGCTGACCCTGAAAATCGCAAGTGCGTCCCACTGTTGATTTTGATGGCCACTTCTGGTCTGGAGCCCCAAAATACCTTAAAAATTCTTGACTCCGTGCAGAAACGGGCGGTCCGTTTGATAGATTTCCCTATCTTAACAAACGGATTCCAATCTTTAGAGCACAGGCGTCAGGTGGTAATGCTGTACTTGTTCCACCGGTATGTCAATGGAAGATGCTCTGAGGAACCAGCGTCATTGATATATGATAGTCGGAAAACACGCCAAAAGCACGTCCAACATTTGTACTCTGTTAACATTTGTCACTTGAGAACGGGTTGTTTCTCCGACTCGTTCTTGAGTTCAACAGCCCGGCTGTGGAACGACTTGTCGACGTCTATGTTCCCTCCCTTCTACAACATTCGTTTATTCGTTAATGGAAAAAAAAACTTACAGAATCGCCCGGTTGTGGGACCAGCGTTCAGGAATGATTTGTTCCCGAAGTTGAAAATCAGTTTATAAATGGTTAGAAAGCATTCTCTCCTTCCCCGCACCAATTTCCTTCGGCCTCAAAATACAAAAAAATCTTTATCTGCCACTGATACGTAGACTGGCCGTTTAAGCGATAAGAAAAAAACTGCTACTACTGTTTTCTCCGCGCTAATCCATTTTTTTTCAATTTCGAGATTTTTGCTACTCCAATATTACTGTCCTGCGCAGGATTCCTAATACATTCCTAATATTATTTTATCCACACCAATCCGATATTCTTGTCCAATTCCAGATTCCGACCACTGTTTTCTCCACACTAATCTAATATTCTTCTCCAATTCCAGATTCCTACAACTGTTTTCTCCAAACTAATCGAATATTCTTATTCAATTCCAGATCCCTACGTCAAGGTATGGCTCCAGTTCGGCGACAAGCGGATAGAAAAGCGCAAGACGCCCATCTTCAAGTGCACCCTGAACCCCATCTTCAACGAGACGTTCAGCTTCAACGTGCCGTGGGAGAAGATCCGCGAGTGCTCGCTGGACGTGATGGTTATGGACTTCGACAACATCGGCCGCAACGAGCTGATCGGCAGAATCCTGCTGGCTGGTAAGAGTAATACGACCTTCTACTTCTATTGTGAATAGTTATCATGGTAGAAGTTTGGATATTATGTACATAGGTAGTAGCTACAACTCAATTTGAGAACTTACTACGAATTCGCGTTCCGAAATCTGACCATTTGTGATGCTGTTATGATGAAGTTGAGATTGCTTCATCGCGTCGACTGTCCGTTTCGAATTACGCTAAAAACAGCAAAACACCGTTCCTTCACAATTTTTTTTTGAAGAACTAAGTTGCCATTTTATTCAAATAATGGTTCTGCGGTAACTGTTTACGCAGCAGATAATCCTATTTGTTACTTTTTTAAAGGTTTTATACGAATTTAGGCAGAATTCCTGTACAGATATTATTTTTGATAATACAAACCCTTCATCATATTCATTATTTTGAAGTTGTCTAAGGGGTCAGACGTTCGGTGCTTTAAAGAGAAGATACGTCTCCCACTATTCGGGCAAACAGAGCGGTGGTGTTTGACATTATTTAGAAAAGAAATTATCTTTCGTCAGTTATTTTTTTATATATGTAAAGCAATAATATAGCAGTAATAAGGAAGAGCATGTAAAATTACCGTGCCATCTTCTTCGCATTAATCTGCATATACATTTTAAATTATATTATTTTTTAACCTCAAACTACCAGCGCGCAAATGAATACCTTAATTCAACTTTTACAACAAACAAGCGTCGAATCTTTTTACACTCATCTAAATATGGGTTTATAGCAAATTGATTTCAATCGATTAATTGTGCTATAATTATTATTATTCTTCTTAATGAAATAGTTATATACTTATATTATGTGAAAATTCTTTAAAAATGCTAACTTTTCTAAATTGTTTGACTTGTTCCCTGCACTATGATTCCTCGCACTTAGGTGTTTTTATTCGGACGAGCATTTTAATCTCCTTCAGTGTTATGTACAGGAGATCCGAGAAGGAGTCAAACATTATATTTACAGAAAACGATTAATTACACGCTTTTAAAAATGTTCACAGAAAAACATTTTTCAACGATTTGGCAGGGTGTTCGCACCAAACATTCCATTCGGAATCAAAGAGAGAAACAAAATTGAGTCGTAGCTGCAAAATACAGTACATAAATAGAGCAAAAGCCTTTTAATTTTATTTATTTACCCATTTGAATAGTACCTACCATACATACATACATACATATATACTCATACATACTCATATTGATGTACTCATTCTGTTAACTGTTGTGTAGCATTATGTGTTATTCTTAATTAGCTTGGTGTATAAATAAACATAGACATGTCCATTCTTTATTTAATTCTACAGATATAAAAAACCTAATTGGAGAGGAAAAAACAATTGGGAGTCTTTTGCGAGTCCCAAGGCGATCCTTATATTGGACTTTTATCCGTGAACCCTATTTGAAAAGGGGATGAGCCCCTTTCAAATCACAAAAATACTTGGTAGTGTGCTGTTCCGCTGAAGTTTATTTGTTTTGTGTATTTTGAATTGGTGTTATTATTTTAATTGAGCATGTTATGTTTATTTTGTTTAAATCAATTTTAATTGTTCTCAACAAATGGAGCGGTAAATTTACTATTCTGACTTGACGTTACTAACTTATTTTCTGTCGTTTGCAGACAAATGAAACATTTAATAACGCGTCATTCAAGGAAATAGAACTAAATTTCCAATAAAACTAACGAGAAATTCTTTGTGTACACACATGAAATATGCTGTAAGGATGCACATGAAATATGTTGATAATTATATATTACAGTGGTGTACACAAAGCATTTCTCATTAATTTTATTAATAATGATACCAAAAAATAATTATATCTACATTTATTGAAGAAAAAATATATTTCTTATTGATTTACATCTCCGCTTTTAATGAATTTAACCAGCGGTTACAACTCTGCTACCCCCATGTTTAAATACTCTTTTAAAAGATATTAGCTATTTGAAAAATTGAAAATGTTGACATAAAATCAGTCACGTTGTATTATTTTATGATAGACAATTTGAAACATGAAAGGTCCATTGCTACAAGGACTACGAAATTCCAAACAGACAAGTCTGTTAAAGTTTTGTGTTTTGCCGAGAAAAATATTTTTTTCTGCATTACACTCTTGTCTATGGTTTAAACACTCGATACGTTTGATGAACATCAAATAGTCGATTAGCGCTATTTTGAATTTTTTTTAAATTTGAGCAGTCCCCGTTAATCGCCGATTCTCGGTGCGTTTCAACTTTTGAACAAATCGTGGTCAACTGAAAAGCATAAAAATATGACCGTTATGCTTGACAACTGTTCCAAATTTTCTCTAAAGATCAAATGCAACAAGAATCGGTGTTTAATGGGAACCGCTCAAATTTCAAAATAACAACCCATTTATTTATCTTATGTTTTACAGATAATAGAAAAAAAATAAAGCAAAAAACAGAAATTTCCGCATATTACATATTATACTCCCTCTACAAATTTCAGCTGTACTCAATTTTTTAACACTAATATGTATTAATATGTGTGTTTTTCCAATTATTGAGAAATGTTGTCTCTTGCTGTATAAGTGGGTACTTTTAATAATAATAAAATTCGCTTTCCAGGTAAAAACGGATCAGGCGCCTCGGAAACCAAGCACTGGCAGGACATGATCACAAAACCCCGGCAGACCATCGTGCAGTGGCACAGGTTAAAACCCGAATAAACTGACAACCCGCAACAGCTGATGATCGGCGGCCATCTTAGGAGCACAACCATAAAAAAGGCGGCCATTTTAGAAATTCAATTTCGAGCAAAATGGCTGCTTTGAAAGCATTCTTCTCTTGAAATACTTTTTATTATTTGATGTACCTATCTATTATTTATTTTTTTCTGGATTATTCGATTTATTTTTAGAGTGTTACCATTACAATGCATCATATTTATATGTATGATATTTTCCTTTGCAAATAATATTGAAAAGATAATATTATTGTTATCATTCTAAAATTTCTTCCTGGTTGTATTGGTTCTGTTTTATTTTTCATGGCTACGTTCTCGACTTATAAATTTCATGATATTGTATTGGAAAGCATTATTGTATGTGCGTAGAAATCTTGAAAGTCTTGTAGTAAATTATGCATTTATTTTTGACCAGAGAGGGTTTTTAAAAAAATTGTATCTTTCGGAAGCTCAGTATATCTGTAAGTTAGAATTGTAGATCCATGATGTTTACGTATCTTAAAAGTCAAATAGGTTCAACATTTGTTAGAGAAAAATACATGTGCAGAAAAACGGCTTTCAATGCATTCTATCTCTTAATGTTAATATCTAAGTTAATGTGTTAATATCTATGTCTCTATATGAAAATGTTTAGTTATTTATGGCTCCCCTCTGCTAACATTTTTATTTTTATCTTATTTGAATGGATGCCTTAGTACCTGCTGCATTGTTTGTATGAGATGTGATATGAAATGAATGAAGATTCTTTATTTACTTAGATGTTTCGAATGAATTTTAAAATATTCAAAAATAGAATAAATCTGACTCACAAAATGAAAAAAGAAAAACAGAAAACATTTTGAAAAATTATTCTTTAGTTCTTCATTGTGATGAAAACAGACATTGGAAAAAAAATCGGCTTAAATATTTAGATTCCAGTTTTCAAACAATTCAACGTTAAAAGTTATGAATTCGTGGACTCGACTTACGAAAGTTCAACGATAGTCAAACGTTTTCATATTTGTGAATTGACCTGACTTTTTTTTCTAAACGATTGTAGCAGTTTGTCGTTATTAAAGAATAGCCGTAGGCATTTTTTTTTTCAGAGTAAACAATTGTATAACATAAAATAATTTTTGGGTTTGTGTGTAATTTTATTGTGAATGAAAGATTAACATGTATTTAAGAATTATTTTTTAACTGATGACAATTTTATGTTAGAATAAAAATTATTTCGTTCCACTAATTTAATACCTACCCAAGAAAAAATACCAGAAACGGGAAATCTTTAAAAACCCTCTGTTGAAACCAACTTATTTCAAGTACCTACCTAATACAAATCTGTTACAAAAAAATAATGCATTTAACTTAATAGTAGTAATTACATAAATATATTAATAACTGGTTTGTTTTTAAAGGATATTTCAGAAAAGGTTTATGTTTACCGAATATTATGAAATATTTTAAAATAAGTTTAATTTTTCAGAAAGGCCATTAAAATATTGTGTCATTTTAGGCTGCTCTCTGACGGTCCGGTGAGGAACGAACATTTCACTCACTACTGGAGACAGCGAAGAAAAGTCAAGTTTGCTAAAGTAAGGTAACGGTTTGCAACGCAGTCCATTGTGGGACTTTTCTGCGCAGTTTCTCCAGTAGCGAGTGAAAAGTTTGTTCCTCACCGGACCGTCAGAGAGCAGCCTTAGCGTGTTATTTTTTAAACCAAAACATGTATCACATAACATCCTGGAAAAATACAAGATTTTTAAAATTATTTTAAGAACAGATTTCAATAAAATCATTCATTCGCATTCAACTTTATAAGCGATGACAAATATCGAAATAACTTAAATTGAAGACTTAATTATTACCAAAATATCAAATGTAATAATGATGGTAAATAAATATATGTATTTATTTATTTTGTAAGATTTGAAAAGTTATTTAATTTAATTAAAAAGTACTTCTAAGGTCTATTTGTTCTCCTCAGCTTATATTTTTGTTTATTGCCATTCCTTGTATAAGGAACAAAATACGTGCAAGTTTTCAATAAAGCAGTGTAAAATAACTAAGTATATGTGCACAAATCTGTTTTATTTTATATTCTGAATTATGTTCTTTTCTCACATCTTTGCTGTGTAAAAAACACCTTACTCAATATTTCTTTAGAATTCTCAAAAGCAAGTTTTTAAAATTATTTTTTATTATCAATTGAAAAAATGCAGAACTATAAGATTATTTTTTTTCTAAACCCTTATTGTTGCACTAAAGATTCTATCACAATATCTGCATACATTGTATGTATTATAAAATTTATCTGTCAAAGTTGATCAAAAGTAATTTGAAAGTTGGTCATATTGTAAAAGTTAGTTTCATTATTGGTTTTACTGTATCTGTTACAATTCATTTAAAAATGATAAGTTTTTGTCAGGGGGCGTTTTATAAAATGTTTTGTTTTTTCAAATAGGCCTTAGACTTTTAAAGACAATGTAGTTTATAACTGTTGAATAATTATATAGAATAAGTAAAAAGTGTGTTAGGGGGGCGTTAAAAGAAAAATTAAAATGAATCAATAATATAAGAAATACTGAATATAAATTATTTGAAGAGTAATTAGAGAAAATGAGTGGCTTTTTCTTACAAATATTATAAAAGTATTTTTAACAAGCATTAACAATTATTACTGTATTTAAAAAAAAAGGTTTTTAATGTACAGATATATTTTTATTGCAAATGTTCAAAAGGCTATTTCTGTAATATATGTACCTATTTTATACATTGTTATTTTTTTCAAACTTATTTAAAAGAAAGTATTTATTTGTGTAATTTTTTTTTTAATATTCTCAATACTTCCTTACATTAATTCTACCTCTTGCGCTTTAAATATTTATTTAAATAAAACTTTTTTTTTACTGTCACAATACATTTTAACTTACCAAACCTTGAGAAAAAAACATATTTTTATTTGTAGGACACAGCCTCAGTCAAATCAATTTCTCATCTTCAATTGGTTAGTTCACGTATTTAACGTCAATGTTCAAATACTGATGTTACGGGGCTATTATAAAAATAAATAAAGTGATGTGATCACCATTATGGAAACATTTTATAATTGTGTATTTGAAACCAATCATTTTATATGAATTATGCCTGTTTGAAAAAACATTTTTTAATAAATGTATTAAATTTATTAATTATATTCGTTAGAACAAGTGCTAAGGTTAACTGTCCGCGGAAGCCTCGCTGCGTAGACGCGTATGCGGCATTTTACGCTCGCTGTACGCGCGCCCGCTTGCTGCTTCCATTTCAACTAACGGAAACTCTGTCGACTGTTCTGCATGCAAGCTTCGTAACACACTTCGTCCTGCATGCCAGACGCCTGAACGTATCGCAGCATACACGTATTGGAAATAATGACAGGAACAGTTACTAAGTTTATTCAGATCGTCGAAAAGTACCCGTGTCTCGATTAACACATCTCGCATATTTGTCTGTGTTTTTTTTTGTAACAGTGGTGCTGTGACATGTAGTAAATTTTGATTGTTTTTAATTTTATAAAACAGATAATATATACGCAATTATGTATGCAATTGTAATCCGAAATAATATCATCATCGTTGGAGGACATTAAAACAAATGCAAGAAAATGTATGCTTCGTAGATACGAGTATGCCTTTGGACGCCTGGCTGCACAAACGGCACGTTACATTTTGAAGCGTCTATGAAGCTAGGCCTCCGTGGACAGTGGACCCGAGTATTTTCAAGAAATATGTAAATTTTATTTTGGGCCCCGATTAAAAATATAACATTTGGAATGACAAACGTACATAAAGTTATGATCTAAAATATAATATCTACAATTTAAAAGCAGAGATTTTTTTAATTAAAAAATTTATAGACTGAACATTTGAAAAATTTAATCCGACAACATATCCCAAAGAAAAGTAAATATCAAAACATTTTTAACATTTTAAACAGTTTTAAACATTTTAAACAGCTTCAAACATTCTTAAAACTTTTCAACAGCAAGAAAAATGAGATAATTATATAATAATTCCAACACATTTATCAATATTACATTATATTACAACATTAAAAAAAAAATTATTATATTTTCGAAGCTTTTAAAAAAAGTCTCACTCTGAAAGAATCACTAAATTATCGGTTTTTGAAAAGTGATTATGTTCGAACGGGAATATTTTCGAATCTTTTATAAAACTCTCACTCTGAAGGAATCACTAAATTAGCGGTTCTTGAAAAGTGATCGTTTTCGAACGGGGATATTTTTTAAATCATTCGTTTATTTGTGTTCAGCATCCATGTAGAGTTAAATATGTATATATCTATAGCTAAGGATTGTTAGATGACATGGTTAAACCCTATTAATATTGATGTATCCAATCAAACTATTGAGCAATTGCTAAAGTCTAACTTGACAATTATTACCTAGAATAGTTTTTATTTTTTGTATAAGCCTTTTTATATGTGTGTGTATGCGTGAGAGTGAATTTCACAATCCTTATTGATAAGTTTAAAAATGTTCTTCTTTTCCTTCGTTTACAACAAGAATTTGTCTTTTCCATTCTTGCATCAATACAAAAATAATAGTAATGGACCTGTTGGTTTCTTCTGGCATTATTCAAGGCAACGTTATTTCAAATGGTTGAATTTTTGTAAAAAAGCATGGTTCGGTTAATAAATAATGGCCATCGTTGACTCATTAGCCAGTGCAATTCGACGGCTTTAAGAAGTGCAAATTATAAATATGCGAAATAGGCAACAACTCATTAAAAGATATATTATTCCTGGATTTTCACAGATGAATCCTATTATCATCCCGAGAAGGGCCTCGCAGAAAGAGATCACTTCTGACACTTTTCGATCCCTTGAAGAACTTTCATTTTTATTCAAAGGAAATGTTTTTAGCTGCTATTCAACCAAGACCTTTACACGTAAAGTTTATTTTAAATCGCTCTGCTGAATCAGCGTTATTTTTTCTAGATTTTTCGGTGTGAATTGTTTAAGTTGCTTCTTTAACGAAAGCTTTCTTAATTTGTTGTTAAAGAGAAAGCGCGACGGTTGCTTTAGTGCCTACGATGTTTTTAATATGCATGTGCCACGAGATGTATTAATGTAGACAGATCTACTTTAAGTGGTGAAATTATTGTGTAATGAAAGAAATGAGGTTCGTTTTCTAAATTGTTGGAAATCCTGTCGTTCTCTTCTCGTCTATGTTCTATGTACTTATGTGTATTTGAAATTATAGTAAGAATAATTACTTCTAAGTGTGTCATCATTCTAGATTTAACGTTCCACCGAGGTAGTCGAGTTGACGAGAGAATAATATTCTACAAAATTTCATCATCTAACCCCAACAAGAACGAAAGGATGTTTACACAGTTTTGTTATCTTTCAACATATAAAGAAATAAACTACAAAAACAACTGTACTTTACTTTATGTTTACATTAAAAATTAGTTTTCTGCAACGATTCGAATTACACGTACTTATAACTGCCGTCAAACGATATGTTCACGCGGAAGACGGCTGTGACATCACGCACGCGAACTTTTCCAAGCGGTCCCGGATCCCGGTGCAGATTTGTTACCGCTCAGTAAATTGCGTAGGCGGAACCTACGTCATAATATAATCGGCCAAATCTGCACGCTCCTATCAATAAATGGCCAATGAAACTATTCTTAGCTCGCAATGTAATTTCGATTAGGAGCTGTGGAGCTTTAAATCATCATTTAACTGTTAAAATTAAAATAAGATGCCGTATTGTTTGATGTTATTGTCAATAGCCCAGCGGGAAGATGCTCGTCTAGCAGTTGGCGAGTAGATGTTAGTGCTCACAGCGGTTTCAAAATCATTCCCTTTTCAGAACAAGTCTAACTCTTGTTTTTTTGCAAATTTTATAATATTTTTGAACTATTCGTAAGAAAATAGAATGTTATCTCTCTCGTCAACTGTCCTATAAAGTAATATAGCCACATCATGCCAATAAAAACATTAGTTTGACTTTTGGCATTGTATGGTTATAAAAAATATGATTTTCACTTTATTCAGTAATTTTTGGGAGTGGTTTGAAAATTCTTGTAATATTTATGTTAGTCAATATTCATTATTAACAGCTCAATGAAAGTCACTTACAGAATGTAATATTGAAAATGTATAAACACGTTAAGTAAGAAAAGTAATATTATAAGTTAAGGAAGCATATCATTCATGATCTAATGGGAATGTCTATTAGTAAGGGACTTTCATTAGCACGAATGCTATCTCGAAATGTACGACACGTCATTGATGACCAAATTCCTAATTGGATTTGTAATGTCGAAAAGGAGAAAAAAAATCCAATTGAAAAAGACGTGACGTAAAAATCGAGATAGAAAACGTAGAGTTTGTTCCACTATTTAATTTTTACGTTTTTAGAGGTATTAGCCTAGGTATTCTTTCAATAGCATGCAAACCCTTAAAATGAATATTTTCTTATATATTGTATTTAGAAATATAGCAATTTAATTAAAGCAAAGAACACAAATTTATTTACAGTATATAAATACGTAAACCATGTATATTAACGTTAATTTACATAAAATATATTTATAAATAGATTTTTAAATTAAACACCTTAACTTTGTGCGAATCAGTATATACATATAACGATATGCCATCCGGTTTCGGTATAACTGTTCCACAAATACATATAATCATTAATAACCATTTGAAGAACACTAACCTTGAACCTCACGTTTATGTATTTACTTCACAACTATCTGACGAAGGTCCAGCTGTACCGAAACCGCTTGGTATTTTGATGTAAATAACTTAGTGTACACTGAGGTACACGGCTTCAATTAATAACGTGTTTGTCAACAAACATGTCTGATAAAAAATTTGCTTTCAAATTATTTTATGAAAATAACGTAATATATTACCGTATGTTTTATTGCATAAATAATACATAGTATTTTAATTTAAAGTTGCAAAAATAATATTGAAATATCTTTAAAATGCTTGAAAATATACTGCTTTATCACTTTTTCGTTATTTTTAAGTTTTTACAGGTAAAAGTATGATGTAACTAACTTAGGTTACATTTACGTAGATCGATGTATATTCCGCCGTTGTTTTATTCTATTTTTCTGACCCATGTTTAAAAAAACGTATTTGTAAAAAAACATGTTCAAAAATGTGGTGGCCAAATATTTGATTTAGAAAAATGTTAGAACAATACCTATAATTAATTACTATTTGTAAAGGAAATCATTTAGAAATCAGTGTACTACAAGAAGCTTATATTATTGTTTTTACTATTAGACAGATTAAAGAGCTTGAAGTAACAAATCATTACTAAATAATATACGGAGTTACATAAATTGTGTTTTTTTCTAACCCCAATACTAACATAACCTAAGGATTTTAAGCTAGAGAGTAACCCCGCTTTACTGCTGGTCCCGAATTAGATTCATTATTTTTTAAATGATGCCCGTTTTTCCCTTTTCTTGAAATATTTTCGTAATAATTTTGATTGAATCCAAAAGCAGCGTCTGTTGCAGTAACTCCTGACATGAAATTAATCTGCTCAAATATTAATTAGAAATTTTATTGTTTGTTTCTGAACTATCAAACGGGCTTAATTAAAGCTGCACAGCTTTTTATGTCTGGATTTTCTTAATCAACGCCTCAATGGAGCTTTGAATATTCTATGTATCTGTCGAAAATAAGACAGTATAATCGTGATTTTTAAAATGCACAAAATGTAGTCATTACGCGACTACCACATTAAAAAAGAAGTTACTCTTCGAATGCAAATTGAATTTTTTTAAATTTTAATCTGGTTCAATTCTACATGCAACCCAACTATTCTCCGCTCCCAAAATAATTTCCCCGAGGAGCTGTGGAACTTTGAATTTTCTAATTAATAATCAAAATAGGACAAGACGCCATATTGTTTGTTAAATATTATGTTAATGTTCAATCAGATACTCGGGTGAATCCGGGTAGTAAATTTAATGCAGGAATAAAACAATATCCTCTCTCTACCTTTTAAACAGAGAATAAATAAAAGAAATAAACAAAAACAATATTCTAGAAATTAACATTCAGAAGCCTCAGATTTCTTAATAAAATATAATTGACGTAAAACTTATTTATAATTATTTGTCTACATTTTATTTTGTACTATTATTACTGGCATTTTGGAGGAAGGGTTTAATAATTAAGGGCCGGTTTTATAACCATCCGTTCGTCACGCTTGATAAGATTTTTAACGAATATTTGGTCTACCGCCCGATTTTGCGGTTTTATAAACGTTCGTCAGATTACCGATCGTTTAACAGCTATCAGTTATTGCCCGACGATGGCTATAGTAAACCGTGCACAATTTTAAATAAAAAGACAATACATAATTTGTGAATTTGTGAAATGTATTCCTGATCGAGTATTGAAAGTGATGACGAGCGAATGGCAATTATTCAAGGCAAAAAAAAATAAAGTTACTGACGGATAACGGTCCGTTAACAAAAACGATTCGTTTACATAACAGAAATTTAATTGAAAGATATAATCCCCCTGTTATTCAAAGATGCAAATCAATGTTGTTTGTGTAATAAAATGAAACAGTGTGCTTTATGTATGAAAGTTCTGTAGAATTTGATTAACAACAAAGTACCTTAACAGTAGAGTAACTAAATGTACTTAGAAAATGCTAACCTCAGAATTAAGTGCTGCCACTGTCGAAAAAGTCTGGAAAATGAATAGCCACATTTAAAAAATTAAAGTGGTACCAGCCCATTTAACAGAAATATTTTTTCGATTAATTTTAGGAAATAAATAAAATTCGAAAATACATTTATTTAAAATACAGGCAAATAATTTTAAAGAGCGCACGTTTGAATTTTGTGGTTCGCCGATAGTGGCTCAAACTGATTCGAAACAGGAATACCCACACGCGGTCTCCTCTTGTCCCCGCAGTAATTCCACGATACAATACACCGCTCCACAAGCAAGAATCTTTTCAAACGTTTCTGCTGTACCTGAAAGGATTTTCCAAAACAGTTTTTGGTAAATGAATGTTCCAACCACGACGAGGCACGTCAGATTGATTTTTTGTTTTACTTTGGTACGGCTGTAAGGTGTTCCGGGTCCGAAACAAAATAATAATATTTTATATCCATTCGTCGAATAAGGAACTCTAGTCCAATTTTTTTTAAGTTTTTTTTATCAATAACTAGCTGATGTGTACCCGGCCTTGCTCGGGATTTTTCTTCTTGTCATTAGGGTGCCATAATTGATTCGACAGCGAAAGTAACTATCTCCAAATAAAGAAACATTCATTTGAATATTTTATTTCATTCCAAGCGTTTATTTTTTTATCAAAATATATCTAAATCATAAAGTTCTTAAGTAGGTACCTACTCGTGTTTTCCATTTTGAAAATATTCTATCCAAAAAAACCTTCTTCTTTTGAATATGCAGTCTGTGGCTAACCAGAGTGTTATATCTATGGGCTAACCTAAATAAAACATGGCGGGTTCAATGTTTTTCATACTAATTTTAAAACGTTATAGCAACAGTTTTACATATTGGATTTCATTCAAACTACTTTCTAAACCTTCCCGGCACTAACAAAAACAAACTGCTATTTTCACCGAAACCGGTAGAGTAATTTTCGAGAACATCGAGGACAAACAAACAAAATGTAAGTTTGTTTTATATATATAGATGGCTTTCAAACTTATATACCTGCGTATTTCGTTTTTTTTTTAAAGTTAGTTTTAATGGTAAAAATAATTTTCAAAATTACACTCCAAATCTATGGCCAGTCAGTATTGGTCAGTTTTGAGGTTAGAATGTCAAATGTCAAAACAAGGATGAGCTTTACCGTAGATAATTGTATATTCTATTCATGGTAAACCATAACTAAACATAAGAAATAAAATTATATATCTTTTTAGAAACTAACTGAAAGAATAATACCAGCATTGACCAACATTATCATAATATTCTTTAATAATTAATTTCTTTCATGAATAATAGTTGTTTTTATTGAACAGCAATTATAGAGATTAAAGTCACCCAAATTATGTTAAAATTTTGCCAAAACTAAAAAAATATGTATTTAAAATACAAAACGAAATCGAAAAATATATTTTTTTTCATTCTAATCCAAAAACAGAATGCTCACGTGACGTCAGATGTTCCAAATGCAATGGTACCAACATAACACGGTGTTTTTATGAGCTGATTTTTTAGTGACTTATAAATAAGGATTTATAAATTCTACGTATAATTATATATAATAAAAGTTATATATTCGGAATGGGCATTTCCTGATCTATGTGAATTCATATTTTTAAAGTCATTATATTTTTCACTAGAGTTCCTTATTACGATGTGTGAATATAATTATATATTTTCATTGTTATTATCGTTTAAATTTGTTTTATAATGCCATCTATTGGTGTGTGTGTGAAAAGCCTTGTGTTTGCATAAACCCTAGGAAAAGTGAGAAAAACTTTTTAAAATACAGCGATTTGAGGACTTACAAATTAATTTGTGAAATGGAATATTTAATTTTACGTAAAATCAAAATTTACAAATACCACTTATTTCTGATTTGTTTCCCTGAAAAATAGTAATTTACTAAAACAATACAAGTTTTTAAAAACATGGGTATGTTTACCAACACTCGGTGTGAAAAAAAAACAGTAAAAAAAAGCGATTGTTTAAAATACGCGTTGCTGTTGAAGTCGTTTATTTTTTTAATGTGCGCTATTGTAAAAGTCGAATGTTTTGAGAACGATTTGCTGTAAAAGACGATTGTTTTGAATACGCGTTGCTGTAAAAGTCGAATGTTTTGAGAACGATTTTCTGTAAAACACGATTGTTTTGAATACGCGTTGCTGTAAAAGTCGAATGTTTTGAGAACGATTTTCTGTAAAACACGATTGTTTTGAATACGCGTTGCTGTAAAAGTCGAATGTTTTGAAATACGCTTTGCTGTAAAAGACGATTGTTTTGAATACGCGTTGCTGTAAAAGACGATTGTTTTCAATAGGCGTGGCTGTAAAAAGCGATTCTTTTGTATATGCGTTGCGGTGAAACTCGTTTTTTTATCCAAAAAATGGCTATTCTGATTTCACTTTGCTGTAAATGTTGTTGTTTTATTTACACTTTATATTATTTTTAATACGTTTTGTTGTGGAAGCAGATTCTGTCAAATCATTTGAAGGTCGTTTGCTTATTAACTCGAAAATTTTAAGCACTTTGCAAGAAAATGTCAAACCACAAAGATTATTATTATTTATTTTTAAATACATATTACATTTTAATTTATAGATGAGTGAAAGAGTTCCGAAGGAAAAGTGTACATATATGTTTTTTAGTATTTTTGAGCCTTAGAAGTTTTACTGAATACCGCAGAATAAAAATTGTATTAGAAAAATAGTCAAAAAATATAAAAACAAAATTAATCTATATTATTATAAAGCAAACAGTATGTCATGTACTTAAAATATACTAGCATGATAATATATATATATATATATATAGGAACATAAAAATATCATAAAATATTAACTGAATCATTATTATTATTATTACATACATTATAACATGAAATTATTTATGAAATGTGGTCGAGAATTATTTCCAAATAAAAATGTATTTCAATTATAATGCGTTTTATTGATGATTAATTTCGTTTCTTCTAAGGCTTATGGCGGTTGTTTTGCAGAATCTTGGCCATCAATAGTTTGGTCATCAACCGATCTTATCTGCGGGTGACCTCTTTTTCATTGTCCCAATTAATTTGCCACACTTTAGCCATACTACGAGCCTAGATGGGTCCTTATTAATGTATGACCCCGTAATCAATTACCTACTTCTCGAAAATCGATCAATCACTTATAAAAAAAAATGGTCTTGCTGCAGTTCCCTTAAAATTAAAAATGCATAAATTTCTTGTCACTGCGTATAGCGCCATAGACTTTTTCTGGCTATATTCACATGTAAACCATAAACCAAAACTACGGTATTACATTGGATCGGTTTTTTATTTAATTTTTTTAATCATGCTAATATAACCGATACTATTTTTGAACGGATCTAAAGCGGACTGTATTAGAGTAATTCTAGTAGTAAAATTATTTTTTGTCAATCCTATTGGGCTTTCCACACAACTAGTTTGCCCGATACTGACAAAAGCCACCCAGGCCCGAACTTCTGCTATAGGCCCGAGAGGCTCCAGCCTAGGGCCCCAACCACGAGGACTGATTTATTTTTATTTATTCTCTATGTTTTAACTTTAACTCCAAACAGGAGGCCCCAATTCCCTAGGGCATATGTACATTTGGGAATGCTGTGACAATATTACACATTGAGGACACAGCAGGGGGCCCTGGCTAGACGCAAAAATAGTACCCATTAAAGGCACAGGACTCGGAAAGAAATATTTGAACTTTTCCTACGGCCCTCACTTCGAAGGGGGCCCCTTCAAGGTACCAAAATGGTACACGTTGAAGACACAGAACTCGAACTTTAACTTTTCCTTTTCCCCCACTTCGGAGGGGGCCCCAGCTAAATGTCAAAATAGTATATATTGAGAACGCAGGACTCGCAAAATTTTATGTCAATTTTTCCGAGGGTCCCAATCTCGGAGGGGCCCCCGGCTGGGTCCCTAAATTATACACATTGATGAAAAATTAATTAAGACTTCCATGCAGCATCCCAAAGATAACATGGGCCTTGAGGGAAATTATTTCCCTCGGGGCCCCATGTGAAGAGAAACTGTAAAAAAAATCAAAAGAATCGAAATCTCAGAAACCATTGCTTTGTAGGACTGCGAATTTGTTTAAAAAATTAAAGACCAATGTAAAAAAGAGAAAAACATATTTAAATTTACAAGGAACATGTCCGGGGTGTGTATTCCGGTCTTCAAACAAGAATAAAACTAGTCAATCCTCTGGTAGTTTTCTAGGCTCACTCGATGAATTTTGTCAGATCATGTGCTGCTTAGTAAAGCTGCTACAACTGTCATCGGCACTTCACAAAAACTGTACAATTTTTGCTCGGTCTCGACACACAGATGGAAAGTTTTGTTATCTCAACTGAAGCCAAAATCAACCGTTTTTTTTATTTTATTTTTTTATTTATTTAATATGATTTTTTTTACAGTAAGTATATAAATAAAACATGATTCATGTAGTGTAACAAAAAAATGTAATATAGCTGTTCCTCACCATAAAGAAACAAGCTTCTTGTGTTTAGTGAGGGATTATCGCTTAAATAATTAGATCATAACTTAAATCATTGTTGTATAGAAAAGAAGGTGTTTTGCGTATGCTTAGTGTTGAATTGCGGGATTTTAATGTTATGCTGATACCTTGCGGATATATTGAATTGTAATTTATTTTTACGTTTTTTCATTAAAAATTTGAATAATTGCATATTTTTTATACATTTTATCTACTGTAAGTACATTGAATATTGTAAAAACGTTTTCAGTGGAAAATGTTAATGGTTTTTTTTTATTATCAATTGCCTTTATTATCAATCTTTGAATTATTTTAAGGGAACTTAAAATATTATTTGGTTGTAAAGATTATTTCTCGAACAAGATGGTCTGATCAAAAAAATACTGGTATTTAAGGTAGAACGTTAATATTAATGAAAAAATATATATAAAAAGTGGAGTGGAGTTCCTTATTGCGGAAATGTGGGCCACGATTTTCAGTGATGACGGAGTGGAATTATCGAAGGATCACATGTATTCCACGATCAACAACAGGAGAATCACAAGGAGGAAGGAAAAAACCTGACGATGTTATAAAAGATACCGAGACAACGGACGAGCAGTGATGCACAACGCGGGACCCCGAACCCATTTCGTGCGGCCCGCGAGCGTTTTCATGCGGTCTACTTGGCGGAATAAAAATAAACGGCATTTATTTATCGATTTAACCTTGAGTTTAGGAAAAAAAATCTTGCGGCGCTATCTTCATGCGCGCTTTTCAAAATATTTTCTATGGGTTTCATTTTATAGGTCTGCACGATGTTGTTTTTCAAAATATAATATCGGCAATGAGATTTTATATTTCTTATTTAATAGCAATCGTTCGAATTTCTGTGATTAATAAAAATATTTAACTATTCCGTTCTGTTTTACAAAATTCGAAAAGGTATCGCGAACTTTTCAAAATTTTGAATCAGCCGCCTAAAATTACAGGTTTTTAAATATTCTTTAAATTCCCAAATTTAAAAAAAAAATCGGCAAAATTTATTGTTTTGACTTAGGAGGTGGAAGACGTTTTTACTTGCGTGGAGCCATCATTAGTCAAGTCATACCTTCTCAGCCCAATACATTGTAATTTAATTAAGTTTTAATTTGGAGTGCCCTACCAGGTAAGTATGTTTTCTGCATATGTACATAATAAGATTAACCCTAGCAAGTAGTATTTGTACAGCGCCCTTGAGGTGATTTCTCACAAAAACGGCGCTATATAAATCGTCCAAGTATTATTATTATTATTATTATTAACGGTTAACGTTTCACAAAATAATGAAAGATTACCCTTAAGATTATATTATTTAAGAACCGTGGTAATAAACTACATTTGTTTACATTGGTTTTTGAGATGGCATCTAAAGATTTAGCATTTTTATTATGAAATGCGATATTTTAGGTAGAAACCTAAATGCTTTGTTGATGTGTAATAGGTATATGTACCTAGTGATAGTTGGGACGTTTGAACTGTATTCACATGACAAAATAATGATTGGTGACGCCGCTGACTGCGAAGTTAACTCTAACGCTGTCAAGTTGTGTGTACCACGTCTACTGCGATCCGCAAACCTATTGAAAATCGATAAATTGGACCTCCTGTGAAAAAGGTTCTGCATTACTGATCTAAAATCAAAATAGGTATACTACGTCAATTAAAAATCAGGGTAATTAGTTTTTTTATAAATTACCAAAGGGGGGGGGGTGACTCTGTAAGTGCCTGGAGGTCTGGCCTGGCACTGACGCCAGGGCCTGAGCCAAACAGCACCTGGCGCATACAAAATTCCCTTCAATACCGCTGTGTTAGGTGTTAGATATTATCATTACCTTGCGCCTTAGAAAAATAGTGCATGGAGCGGACTGCTCCAATTGGGCCTGTATAGGACCGGCCATGACTGAAGCCACCGCGTTGAAAAGTATGACCATTCGGTTGTCCTTTTCTAAAATTGGTAGGCTTGTCTTTAGGAAGTGATGGCCGGATAATTGAACCTTTCGACGCGGTGGCTTTAGTTAGTATCGGGCAAACGAGTTGTGTGGAAGGCCTACATGGGTTAACTTTAGATTAAAGACATATAAATAAGTAGTATTAAAAAAACTATTGCCGTGTAAACATATTATTAATTTCACCCATAAAATACATAACCAATAAAAACATGTCTGTATGAAAAACAAAAATCGTCTATTTATTTATGAAATTTATATAGATTTGGATATCAAACACCCAATGAAACCATTTTATAATTATTTAAAATGTCCAATGTGCTTTTAAATGGAATTTAAACTACTGGTCACTTTTAAACGCACTGTGGATATTATCTCGGAGGTATTAATGGTTCGAAATAAAAAAATGCAAAGAATAATATTATTTCGATCACACCCATCACTAATTTCAGACTTCTTGTCATTGTTCACATTTCCCACCCACAAATAAGTTTTATCTGCGCTTTAGTTTCGACGATAGCAACATTCCGGTTTGAGTGGCGAGACCCCACAATAATTTTGACTTTGTATTTTGACTGTATTCATTTGTCTTATTTTTCTCTTGAAATGTCAGAAAATAAAGACACGGTTTCCGCGCCGCCGGCCGACAAGGAATTGGACGATTTGCTGGAGAGTAAGTCATAAATTTTCCTTATAGTTTTAGAATTGTTATGCAATGATTATTAATATAACCTCAATGCTGGAGAACTGCAAATTGTTGAATTATTTTCCTCTCGAAAACCTCTTATAATTGCTGTCACTTGAACTTTGGTCCATGGTTTCGCCGAGGCCAAAGTTTGAAATTTCTCCTTCGGCTGTAGAAGTTAGTTGTATAATGTCGTTAGTTTTTTAATTTAATATTTATGAGTTACGTCAAATCGGCGCTTCTCTGATGATGCAATGCAGAATTTATACATTTTGCTGCATAGTGTAATGTATGGATGTATATTTTATTGGTTTATTTTAATAGTTTTTTCTGCATATGTATTATATGTTTTGTTAAAATATTGAAGGAGAATTCTCGAGAATTTTATTGCAATATTAAAACACATTGCACACGTTAATTTCCGTTGACAGCTATATAAAGCTCTATTATATTTCAAAGAACGTGATATTTTTATGATATTAATTTATTCAGTAATCCTCGACTGTGTATACCTGTAGGTTATGTTATAGGGAACATGTTCAACAATTATTTGATGTCGAAGTAAAACTTAGAAACGCCAAAAATATCAATTCCTATACTATATTGTGCTGGTTTATATCATTACAAGTAGATCAGTTGTGCATCAATTTCAAACGCAACTTATATTTTCATTTTTTCGTATTTTGTAAACTTTATGATCACTTTTCACTATTCATTACGTTTTGCTCCCAATGACTGAAGAAACGGGCGTTCCGTTTGATGGATTCGCCTATCTTAACAAACGTGTTGCAATCTTTGACATAGGCCTTGAGAGAAATTATTTCCTTCAGGACCTCTTGTGTAGAGTTACTATAAAAAAAATATAAAAATTACTTTTTCTCAACCTTCTCAAGATCAGCCAGCATGTTGTCGATGAAACAGCTAGTCTGCCTAAACATCCATCCGTTGGCTTGACTTGGTACACCGTACAATAATATGCAAAAAACAATGCATCTTAGAATTGAACATGCTTATGTTATCAAAACACGCCCAAAAAATCAATGCAATAAAGTTCCATCATATTCCGGTTAGTGGATGAGTAGTCCAAAGTATTGCATTCACATTGCGGCCTCGTGAGTTCAACGCTCTGCTAGCTAAGCTCTCCATCATTGCGTAATGAATATTTTCCTCTTATAATGATATAGTATGAGAAATTCAAATATTCTCAGGTAATTCGTAATCAGGGGAAAAAATCTTTTATGTCAAATCAATCTTCTACATGATTGCTACATTGGCTTCGAGTTGCAAAAAATGTTAATTTTTAAATGTGGTTTATATTATATAAGGTACTGAACTGTCATACTTGACCAATCTCTCCGTGAGGGACAACTTATACTCAGCCAAGACTAATCATTAATAATTTGACGGCCTCCATGGTCGAGGGGTAAGGCTCTCGACTACGAATCCGAAGGTCGCGGGTTCAAACCCCGGCGTGCGCAAGTAATTTTTATTTAATTAATTTGTGTTGTTTCACAATTAATTTATTTAAAAATGATATATAGTATATTTGCGCACGCTCCAGAGTGGAAGGTACTCTCAGTAT
>JAHDVE020000559.1:0-34545 GCA_022606495.2 Halesus radiatus | reverse complement strand
GGAGCAGTTGGGACTCTTGTGCGGTACTCATATAAAAAAAAAAAAAATCTAATAGACTGATTGAGCTATCACAAATGAATATTCCAAAATTTTACGCCACGCTTCACATTTAAATTTCAAAACCATCTCCTTCCCTCCTTTCAACCGCACAATTGCGGAAGCCCTAGCCTTACCAGCTTTGGGAAGTAGGGACTATTGTTTCGTACCTATACACATATAAAAGAGAGTCCAAATTCTTAGAATGAATAGCGCATTAATAAACGGCATTACAAACGGTATGTTTATCCTTTTGATTCAAATCCAATCCAGCCGTTGGGGGTTGGAAGAATGCCCACTCTTCCCGGGTGATGAGTAGTTCTGCGCTTGACGGGCAGAGGCGCTCCGTACCTCTGGTAGCTAACAATACAGTGTTTGGGATTTGTTTATTTTTCTAGTCTGATATCTACTTTCTGCCTTGTATGCTGTGTGTGGAAGTCTTTATTATAATGTAGTTTGTCTCCAAACTAAGGTGGTAAATAACAAATAAAATCAACTGTTCTTCTTGAACATGTAATGATGTTATATTGGACTGCTCGATCAGTGTCAGTACTGCTCTGATGAAAGATCACCATTCAGAATCGAAACGTTCCTTAAAATGGTTGGAAGAATGCCCACTCTTCCCGGGTGATGAGTAGTTCTGCGCTTGACGGGCAGAGGCGCTCTGTACCTCTGGTAGCTAACAATACAGTGTTTGGGATTTGTTTATTTTTTTAGTCTGATATCTACTTTCTGCCTTGTATGCTGTGTGTGGAAGTCTTTATTATAATGTAGTTTGTCTCCAAACTAAGGTGGTAAATAACAAATAAAATCAACTGTTCTTCTTGAACATGTAATGATGTTATATTGGACTGCTCGATCAGTGTCAGTACTCCTCTGATGAAAGATCACCATTCAGAATCGAAACGTTCCTTAAAATGGTTGGAAGAATGCCCACTCTTCCCGGGTGATGAGTAGTTCTGCGCTTGACGGGCAGAGGCGCTCCGTACCTCTGGTAGCTAACAATACAGTGTTTGGGATTTGTTTATTTTTCTAGTCTGATATCTACTTTCTGCCTTGTATGCTGTGTGTGGAAGTCTTTATTATAATGTAGTTTGTCTCCAAACTAAGGTGGTAAATAACAAATAAAATCAACTGTTCTTCTTGAACATGTAATGATGTTATATTGGACTGCTCGATCAGTGTCAGTACTGCTCTGATGAAAGATCACCATTCAGAATCGAAACGTTCCTTAAAATGGTTTTAGCTGTGTTTAGCGACCAGAGTCAGGTACTTCCCAACCTTCCTCTTCCCCATCTATTTCCCAATTGGGGATGCCATAGTCCCACTCTATATGAACAGTTGGGACTATTGTACAGTATTCACACAATCATTTTCATACACCTCCAAATGTAAATGCGTACGTATCATTATTTTAAAATGGCTGCGGAAAGGCGTCTAACCTTGTCATTGTGCTAATTGCTAAAGAACGCAATGCGCTTTTGTATTATAATTGTTCTGAAACAAAATACATATTGAACGCAACATGACCTCCATTGCATCACAATCAGATTTAAAATTGAACATTTTAGATCAATATTGTAATTTATGTAATATCATATTTTACAATAAATATAATTGGATTTACCCTTTAGATGGGCTAGAATACTTACAATGTTATTTATTTTTACAAATGACAATTTTTTTTCTATGTTTTCATTCAGTTACATAATGATAATTTTTGTAACAAAACAGTAAAAAAAGCTAAATAAATTAGACAGTACTTCCAAAAGGAGAAGAATAGAGTAATGCGCCAAAAGTTGTTCATCTGTCAAACGTGCGGTGTTGAAAAGAAGTGAATCAACGATCGATACTTCATCGTTAAGCTGCAGTATCGCCTTATTGATAGGTACCTTCTAAAAATGCTAATTCAAGTTTTTAAAACATAGTAACAGCTGATGTGACTTCCCACAAGTATATTTGTTGGGATCGTACATGTCAATGATCTTTCATCATAAATGGATTGAACGATAGAATGTCAGGTAAATTATGGTAACAGATGCGCCTGGAGAGAAACATCTCATACAGCTTTATATCATTAATTTTTTTTTATCAGACGGGATGGACATTCGGATGTTGTGATTGATTTATTATTGATGATTGTCTTTCTGTGCCCAGGTGCCCTGGAGGACATGGCACCTCCAGCCAAGGGGAACGGAGCCAGGAAGGAGAGCATCGGCGGCAGCTCCGTAGACCCCAACCTGGCGCTGGACGGAGTGGACTGGAACCCCTCGGAAAACGTGTGGAGCGAGGAGTTCTTGCAGCAGGCGGCCGCCACCTTCGAGAGCAACATGGCCTCACTGCTCAGCTCCATGAAAGGATGCTCCGGTAATTATTACTTATTTTAATTAATTTTTAATTATTTTTGTTGAGATTTAAAAACCTTATTTTAATATTTAATCATTGTAGAAAATAATATTAACAAAACCTAAATGAAACATGAAAACGGAAAAAAAACAACAGAAAATAAAAAATATGGGATTAAAAAATGGAGAATAATATTGACAAATCTTGAATTTGAGATATGATATCGATGAAGATGGCATAAATTGAACTGGTCACATTAGCTAAGTTGGTTAAGCTGTTGCCCCGGATAGGCAGAGGTCCTGGGTTCGAGTTCCAGATGCGACTGAAATCTTTTTATTTTCTGTCGTTTTCATGTTTCATTTAGGTTATGTTAATATTATTTTCTACAATGATTAATTATTACTTATTACTTATTTCATTGTGTGAAACTTGCAACTGTTGTATTTACAATAGGCTTCCTTAGTTGGTAATGAATAATAACGACGGCCTCCATGGTCGAGGGGTAAAGCTCTCGACTACGAATCTGAAGGTCGCGGGTTCAAATCCCGGCGTGCGGAAGTAATTTTTATTTAATTAATTTGTGTTTTTTCACAATTAATTCATTTAAAAATAATATATACTATATTTGCGCACGTTCCAGAGTGGAAGATACTTTCAGTATCGCCCTGGTGAAAGACCACCATTCAGAATTGAAACGTTGCTTGAAATGGCTTTTAGCCGTGTTTGGTGACCAGATCTGAATAGCCAGGTATTTCCCCACCTTCCTCTCCCCCTTCTCCTTCCCCTCCCCAATACCTTCAGCCTCACAACATTCCCCAATTGGGAATGCCATAGTCTCACTGGCTCCAGACGGTTAGGAGCAGTTTGGGACTCTTGTAAGGTATTCATATAAAAAAAAAAAAAAAAAGAATAGCATAGGTCCCCAAAAGATTTGAATACCTTGAAAAAACTGCTAGGTTCTAATGAGTGAGAGCCACAGAGAGTCGACAAGACTGTTGATATTTGAGGGAGGCATATGTCAACGGTTGAAGATGAAGTTTTCAAACCTTTTCCTCCGTGGATTGGCCGGATTGGCCCAGTCGTCTTTAGAATTACTATAACAGTTTGATGATGGCTATGTTTTAAATGGGACATTGATTTTGTTTTGTGATAACTAAACATCTATTTCTTCTACAGAGGAATCAATCAGTCAGGACCAGATTGCAGCCACCTTTCAAATGATGGCAGGTACGACATACAATATTAATTTGTTGTGGTTCAAGGGGGAAATCGGGTTGTGGGAAATTTTGTTATTTTAATCACCTTTTTATTTCTACTCTGGCAGAAATGCTTCATTTTAAACAGTCTTACCACTCGAGAGTGCTGTTTCTTGAGATATTTCGAGATGCCCTACGAAAACTACACTATTTAATATTTATTTAACCTCGATACAGGCTTAGTCCTAGGGAAGTTAAAATTGGAATTGTAAATAATAAATGTAACATGTAAAGAAACAATAAATAAATAAATTATATATCTACAAATTCACATGTGTTCTAATAATGATTGTTGAATGTTACAGAAGCCGCAGCTCAAGTCATGAAGCCCGCAGGACAGGCAGGAGAAGGTGAAGCAAATGAAGACCCTCAACTGGAATCCGAAGAAAAACCAACCCCATTTAATGATGTGAGTAAACCGAACAAACCTTCATCTTTTTCTTTAAGCTCCCAGCTAGCAATTTCTGAATGTCATCATTGTCCACCTTCAGAGGTCTTTGAATATTGTAAATCTTTTGTTTATGATATTACTGTCCATTAAATATGATTCTTCCATCTAGCATAGCTACTGTAGATATTGTGGGTACAGTGCCAAAAAAGGTTTGTTTGTTTCAGGCCGCCTTCACAGATAAGTTTATAAATCTGACAACCATTATTTCTGTGTTTAACAAATATCTTCTCACGTTTCAGGTTAGCGCAGCAATTTCCCAAGCCCTAGAAAGTATGAACACAAACGCAGATAACCTCCAGCAAGCTCCTTTCAATGAAGAAGCCCTGAAGAATATGTTCGCGGGAATGAATATGGGGAATGGAGAACAAGTAAGTCTCTCTTATTTCACTTCATGATTGTATTTCATGTCATATTTTAAACGATGCCCTAACTTCGAGACTTCAAAGTCGTCAAGTCGGTGAGGCTAGCAGTCTATAACGCAGATCTGATACCAACCCTGAGTGCGGCAGCTGGTAGAGAAAGGAAGAAAGCAAGCCGAATGCGGTAAAAATGAAATCAATGAGGCATGTAATAATAATAAATGGATTATTTCTATAACGCCGTTTTCATGAGAAAATCACCTCAAGGGTATGTGTGATAAAATCATGTAAGTACAAATGTATTTCGAATGAAGAGGTGTGAAAAGAATACAAGGCTGATGTGAGCGTACATATTTACAAAGATAAAGAAAGATACGCTCAGATGGTTTGGACATGAAGATGTCAACCAACCATCACACAGATGGAGGGAGAATGGAATCTCTATTAACAGAAGAGTATGTGTGTGACATTTATTCCTCTCTATCTCCTTGATGGAAAAATGTTGTGTGATAGTTGGTCTTGTATAACTATGGTTATTTGGTGTGTGCTGCATAAACTTATACAGGTGTATAAGAAAATTTTTTGATTCCTAATAAATTTGGCAAGCGGGTATGAGTACCGCCACCTCGGAAGCCATTAATTTGATAACCAACACCTCTGCCATAGGTCACCTTGAGTAGTTTGCTACGTTTGGTGACTGGGGTGAGGTTTGTCCAAGTCTTGATGACGGATTCGTCTGCCCACCATTTGCATGATGGACCGCATCAGGAGAGGCTAGTTGAGGGAGACCCCTTGACCTCTCCAGTCAGACTCTCGACCCATCGCCTTGCACCGCAGTGGGATGGATGAATTAATGCGTTCATCACACTGACCCCCAAATTTCTGCCCACCCCTCTTTCCTTTTTCCTTCTCAGAACTTCTTTTTCTTAAAAAGGCCCTCCACACCCCAACCCCATAAATGACATTGACCCAGGGGGAAGTTATTTTCCTCGGGGCCTCCTGTGTGGAATTAATGTTAAAAAAACTTGTTTTTCCAGGAAGACCCTTCAGGCAACATGTTCCTCCCCTTCATGCAAGGGATGATGCAGTCCCTCCTGTCCAAGGAGGTGCTCTACCCCTCCCTGAAGGACATAGTGGACAAATACCCCACCTGGCTGAAAGACAATAAAAACAAAGTCAGTGCGGAGGACTATGATAGGTGAGGAATCATTATTGCTTTTAGGTACTACATACACTATTGTAATGTCTTATCCTTTGAATAATATCCCTTTCCATGAAAGTTTGTGGAAGTGAATAAACTAGAATCGGTGCACGCGCCCTATTGCCACATTTATAATGTTTTTGTCCTGAACTCAAGAAGCCAATGTCCCTGATAATTTCATATTATGATGATGCTATCAAATACATTGGGTTTGCGACCGCCGGCTGTCACTTAGATAATCGCCGATGCAGCAGCAGAGTTCAACAGAGGACATTTTCTTCAGCTGTGGTATAGGGGAAATTATTACATGCTATAAAAGGCGTAATTTTTGTTATTATAAATCAGTCTATAATATTGTGTCAATAAGTACGCTCTAAGTAATCGACGTGTCGTCATTTCTTCACTCATCGGAATCGCTGACGTAAAAGGCGGGCCTCTAGGGTGTCGCCGAATCAGCAAATTCTTCAATTTTGTACGGAGCCAGAGACTCCTACAGATTGACTGTGATATTGAAATGGTGGAATAATAGTCAATGGACTGTAATTAACACAATGTATTATCTCAGATGACAGGTGATAATGAAGAGAGACCGGACAACCATACATACTCTTTGTCTCGCTTTCAGCCGTCTCTCTCATACAAAACTTTTGTCTCATGTTCATTACAATTATTATGTGTTACAATTTAAAACTTTTTGTGTGGGAAACTGATTAACTAATATCCTTTTTTTTAAAGAATAATCTACAGACTTTTGGAAGGATCACGAGGCTAATAATGTTGAGATGTTCAGGACTTTACCGTTGAATGCATGTTGCTATGATTTAAAATTCTCACCGACAGTAGTACTACATATGTTGTTTGATTTTTGACTTAATAAGCTGTATTGAGCCTCACCCTACCCTTTCCCTGATGATGGAAACTCCAAGGGTGTCTAAAATGTTGACTCAAATAGGAGGAGGAAGGGTGTAATGGCGTATTACCCCAATAATCAAACAACATTTATAGCAAAGTCCATTGTCCCACCCCTCATCCCTATCCTGTTGTCTCATTCCTCCCCTCAACCAAAATTCACACTTGTCCTTTTAAGGCCTGATTTTTTTGCATTGATCTTGGAAGAGGACTCTAAAAGGCATGTGCTAAAAATAATAGAAAAAATACTAGCTGTCCTCAAGGTTAAATACCATCCCTGCTCGATCATGACGTTTGGGCTGCAACTGTATTAATGTAACGGTTCAGCGAAGCGCACAAATTTTTTATTTGAGTGCATATGATCGTGTTGGACCGATCTCAAAGGGTTATGCTCGGTTCACAACCAAGTTTTTCTAATGCAATACAGTTATTATTGCCATCTGATTTCATAATCTGATGGTTGTGATCACACTGTCCAATTTTGCCAGCAGTTTTTGGTCTATGCTACGATTAGCTAGAAAAAGAAGCCAGAAGCTCTGTGACTCACAACAATAAAACAGGTCTTTATTTGCTACTTTGGGGATATTCCGTACTCTGCTGCTATCATCAGATCTGTAATTTCATGATTTGATAATTCTGTTTTTACACATTGGATACGCTCCACAAATTACCGTGTAAAAAGACAGTACACAAAATGCAATTGCTTTCAGACAAAACAAACACATCCATTTTTGCTTGTTTGATACGAAATCACTTGAAATTCTATCTCATTTCTATCTTGATTTGATTCTATTCTAACTCAATTCTAAGTATGGATACAAATTACCATTACGCTTTGAGCACTGTGTTATTTCGAAACCGTGTAAAAACTATTTGTATTTAATTCTGTTTTGTTTGCAGATATGTAAAGCAGAATGAGCTAATGAACAAGGTGTGCACTGAACTAGAAAGGGAGACTGAAACAGATTCTGACGAGGTGAAAAAAGCCAGATTCGATACTGTACTCACCCTAATGCAGCAGGTTAGTTATTTGTTCTACTAATAATGCATATATTATGTATGTAACAAGCTCGTATACCCCTGAAGAAATGCTTGAATTTTTGTAACTAACTTTATTTTTATTTTTTTGTATTTTCCCCATTTTCTTTTATTTTTTATATTTTCCCCCATTTTTTTTTCATTTTTTTTTTAAGTTTCTATTTCTTATTTAACTTACCTTCAACATTCGTGGATTAACACAAATATACTTATATACTGCCACTAACTGATGCCAGGTATACCCACGCGCTGGCGTCGCCTATGTTGGATTTTTGTTTTATATACATTACACATAGGTTTATGTACATGTGTTCAGATGTATATATAAGTTAATATTAAATAAAAATTAATATAAAAAATAAACTAACCATCACAGCGTTTTACCGCAGATGTAGGCAGACTCCTTGCTTCATTCACATTCATACATACTCTTCTTTGAAACTATTATAATCGCATCTCGAAAACTCGAAGAATTTCTTTTCTTGCAATAGTCCTGCTTTTTATAAATTAAAAAGTATGCGGGTACAATATTATTGACACATGAACACGTAAGCAAAGTTCATAAAAAAATTATTCAAATTTTATGTATTTATGTTTATATCACATCCCAAATCAATAGAGTTGACCTTTTATATCTTAAAAAAACATGTAAGCTGCAATCCGTACTGTAATATATTATTTATAAATAAGTATTTTTCTCTCTATTTTACTGTAGCTGCATTTAACAATTAACTCTTGACCCTTTCTCACCCAGAGTAATTTTAAAAATACACACACGTTGAGAATTATTTACAAAGTACTAACCCTATTCATTTGCGGCTTTTTTTAAAATGATTTAGTGATATTTCCCTGGCAACACTATTTTTTTTCGTTGGGATGGATGCCCTGCTTACACACTTTATATCATAAACCAAAACCCATGTTCGCTCTTTTTGGAATTCTGTGATTCGACTTCTCTACTGCCGTAAAACACACAATGTATTTATTGTTATTTCATTTGTATTATTATTTGTATTTAAAGAATAATGTACATTCTTACATATTACAAGCAAATTCTAAACAAAATGTATATATTATATATGTTTTTATCGTCCCTAAAGTTCTCAATGAATATGTAAATAAAAAAAGTTTATAAGGTAACAAAAATGTTTCACTTGCCTACATACTAATTAATTATTTACCACTCAGAGCCACAGTCGTTTTAAAATGACATTGAATATTTCCTAAACTATAAGTAAAAAAAAAAAAAATATATACCGAAAATTTGCAAATAATTCCACCACACGCAATCTAATGTTAAATATTTTTCTTTTCTAAAGAAATTAAATCGGGTGAGAAAGGGTTAACCAGGCCACAGGTATTGGCTATAACTAAAGTTATTATCCTAATGAAATCGCATAGCTTTTAATGCATAAATTATAATGTATGTACTGAACATTTAATGAAAATAGAAAATCATGAAAAACCAAATGTGGGTAGCATATTCCCACAGCTTGGCAAGAGACACAAAGTAACATCTGTAAATCGGTAGCTTTACTTAAGAGCTGTAGTAGTTGCAATAATATTCTTTTCCAATGCAATAAATCGAGGTTTATGCAAAATATCAAAAGCAACGCTATATTTGTTTATCTCAAAAACGATAAAAATGTAGAAACGAAACTTTAAACAGCCTAATAAGAAGTTACCATTTGCACATCCCACATAGTTCATTGGGACCATCGATATGTATTTATTAGATTAAACCAGATTTTTTTTTTAACGTGATTACTGTACAAAAGTCTTAACTGGAACCCCCAATTGCGGCACGTTGTGAGGATGAAAGGTATGGGGAGGGGAAGTAGATGAAGAGAGAAAAATGAAAAAAACCTTTTCGATTCTGAATTGTGGTCTTTCACTGGGGTGATACTTTTTTCTTCAGCAGTTTTTTTTTTTTTTTTCCTTGAATTTCGTCAGGAAGGCTTTCCATATCATTAACGGCAAGGAGTAAGTGAAAATAACAACCAGAATGTGAATTTTTTATCTAACTGAACGGAAATAATGAAAACTTAACAGGGCAATGGTCATATGTTCCCCACATTATTTGTGTAATGAAAACCTTACAGGTCGATGGTCATATGTTCCCCACATGATTCCTGGCCCTTTCTCTTACATGCTGACAAATATTTTTCCAAATTGCAGTGTAAATATAGTAAATCAACTCAAAACCTACAATTTATCAAAAAATCATATGACAATTTTCGATTTTTCGACCTTAAAATACATTTTCTCATATTTTTTAAGAAAAAAACGTATTCGGATGTCGGCGCTCAATGCAATGAACTGATAAACTGATATCTATCATCGAAAATGTGCAGTGTTTTTTTATGATCATAGATACAATATTCACAATTTAATCTTTGAAAGATTGTTGGAAGAATTTTGCAATTGCCTGGTAAAATCAACCAAAATATGATGTGTAAAAAATATTCCCATAACCTGGTTTTAAGGGTTAAATCACCTCGAGGTCACTTACATTGGGCAGCGTATTTTAACATGTCTTTTAACTCTTCCATGCCAATTTCATTTTATAAAGAAAACAAAGATAATAATGTAAATAATTAGTGAAACTAACCCAGATGAACACTGATGAAGAGATGGTCTGACTACTGCTTGGAAGAGGATTGAAGCAAGATAGGTAGGCCTGAAAACAGAATGCAAATGGACCGAGGCGAGGAACCGCAGCTAGTGCAGAACATTTGTGGAGGAGACCAAATCCCACCCTGTGATGATGAGTGTAAATAATCCAACCTCTATTTGTCTTATAGATGCAAGAGCTTGGCCAGCCCCCGGAGGAGCTCAGTGGGGAGCTGCCCTCCACACAGATGATGGCCCCCACACCGCCCCCAGTAGACATGAACCAGTGCAGGGCTATGTAGCATGGTGGCCTCCAGCTGTGCTCAGGTTATTATTTTATTAAACTACTTGTCCGTCTATGGAAGATCTTATTATTTAGTTTAAATTTCTTTATGTTGGTTCATGAGTGGTTTCAAACTCATCAGATTTCATGACCCTCAAATAAACGATTAGCACCATTCGTCACCTACCCCGTCTCCGACAGGCAGTCTAGTGTCTAGTGAGGCGGGTAACCTATACGTAATGTATCAAATTATAAGTCGATTAATGCCCGAGTCTCTGCTCTTTTAAACTTGTGATTGGCCATCAAGCATAACAATATGTCCATTATGTGAAATATCCTAAAGCATGTAATTAAATGTTCTCTTTGTTACAGACAGTCAATATTCACTGCGGAGATGTCCTAAAAGATGAATTGTGTACATATCGCCAAAGCCTCTGTTTGTGCTAAATACTATAGCACTATACACATAATATTATTATATGAACACACATTTGGGTGGGGTTTAAAAAAATACCCAAAATCAACTGCCTGCAACTAATAACATCTTCCTCGGGTAATGAGATGCCAATATACGGTTAATATCACTGAAAAGATAATTCATAGAAGTGTGATTTTTACCGATTTGAAAAAAAAATGATGTCTCCAATTTACATAAAACCTTTTGACTCCCAGGCGACAGGCCAATAAATTTGATTGTCTGCTCAAAAAAGAATTTCAATATGTATTTGAAAATATTTGACCAATTTCACCCGAAGTAAGATGAAATTGACCTTATTTTAACACGCCTACAACACACTTCTATCGGTTTATCTCTTCAGTGTTTAATACACCGGGTGTGTGATTGATAAAAGTATGAATGATTATACATATGTATTATATTTTGGATCTAAAGTGAATAAGACTCTGAACTTGAATAAGAACTGAACTTGAATTTGTACAGAAATACTTTTACCCAGTGTTAATGTTACATTTTATAATTTATTATATTTGCAAATGAATCTTCTTTCTATCTGGCTGGCCTAGTGTCTCGTGTACATGTATCATTTTGCCTGACTGTTAGTTTTTACCGTCCGTCTATGAGAGAATATCCCAAGTCCTCCATCATTTTACAAACAACATTTCTCGCCTATAATGATGATAGTAGGAGAAATTCAAATATTTTCAGGTTTTTCGTAAACCGGTTTGTCTTTCTTCTTGAGAAAGAAAAATGCATGTCGACTGAAATGAGAAAAGAAAACAACTTTCTATTTTTGCTTTATTTTGAGAATTGTTTCTAGAAACAGATATGAGTTGATAAATATCAAAATTTGGCATTTTTACAATATATATAATTATAAGTACATTGGAAGCCATAAAAAATAAGGATGAAAAGATTTTTCTCAAAATCTCAACCATTCCAAATCAATATCTTTTATATCCCGGCTGATCAATCAAAGTATTGTATCACATTCAAAATGGCTGTCATTTCCAGTGTCATTGTGTCATCATATTGTCAAATTCCAATATGTCCGTCAATGTACATTTCAATTCCTCATAAGTCCAGCTAGTATTTATCAGACACTTATAAGCACAAAATTGAAATCGGTTTTCTGGTTTATTTGTGGTTTCTGTGCTTATTTTAAAAAAAAATTAAATTTGTTTCTTAAGTCAGTAGTTTACTGTTTTCAACAATGAAATGTCGCTAATGACAGAAAAGGAAGTAATAAAACAAATTTTCTATTTTTCTCATAGTTCACTTTTCATGGCCTTATGAGATTTTGATATTTTATCGACTCTTGTGCGAGTTTAGTTTTTTTACAAAGAAAATGTCATAAACAATGAGAAAACGTAATCTCCAGACTCTGTCCCAAATTATATCCATTTTTCTAATAGGTCAATGGATCAATATCGAAGTTTTCAGTCTCCATTTTGAACAAATGCGTCCAGTCGCGACATGACGTGCTCGTTAATGGGACAAATTAATTGTATCTAAGTTCAAGTGGTTGCGAGGGAAACGCTTCTCAAGCTTCATATTTTGAAACAATTGCATTTGAATGACACACTATGTTTCCAAGTACTATCACCGAAAATATGTATGTAACTACAAGTATTCATAAAAACGTTATAAAATACTTTTGTGCGACAGGGTTGAATTATATCGAAAACAATCAAAGTGAACATTACATATTAAAATATGAACAGTTGTTTTTTTTTTTTTTTATAAATGTCTTTAATGTTTCTCAGTCAATATGGATTAAATCAGTGTTTCCTTATTTGGGCCATGCCCCCCCCCCCCTTTTTCTTAGTTCAGACTCAAATATCTTAAAAGTTAAAGTTACATGTTTATGAATAATAGATACTAATGCAAACACGCGAATTAACTATAACCTCAATGTGTTGCCATCTTTTTTCAGATGTACATTTTTTGGTAAAAAAAATATCAATAATTAATGATTTCTTCAAACGATTTGTAACTTTGTGGCGTCATTATCAATTAAGTAATTAAAAATATACTTTGTATACACCACTTTTATTAAAATATGTATATAAATATTTCTACGTGTTTCGACAGCAATGCTGTTGTTGATAAGTATTCATATATTCCTGAGGATGACAGCATTGCTGTCGAAACATGTAGAAATATCTATATATTTTAATAAAGTGGTGTATACAAAGTATATTCTTAATTATTTTATCAATAATTAATGATTTGCGCGTTGCTCCCCAATACAATAAAATTGCCCCCCCCCCGGGTGGGGCCTGCTCGCCACGTTGAGAAACACTGCATTAAATCTTATTATGCTGAAACACTAAAAGGTAATGCATTTCTGAAAATTATGTATCTCAAATAAAATTCAATAATTCATAATTCAGTCTTATCTTCAAGGGACAAATTGATTCAATCGTGGTCTAAAATATATAAATTAAGTCCGTTGAATTTAGGCTGAATTATCCAAAGTTAACTATTAATTTAATCTGAATGCTATTCTTTTGAAATCTTTATTAGGTGTGTATCGGGGATTGTATATTTAATTTATTGTACATATTTATATTTGATTCACGGACGAACAATATCGATTGACCTATTTATCACTAACAATGTGCTACATATGCCCGTTATTTTGTATAAGTACAGTGAAACCCTCTAATTAAGTTTTTCTAACAGACTGGGAAACAAACTTTATATAAATTAGGCCATTTTTCGATTTGAGACTTAAAGATATGGATAAAACGTAACTTTTTAAGCGAGAAAACTTTATATGTGGGTTTCACTGTAAATTATTGAGAATACAGTCAAAAGTATAAATTAAAACCCTGTAGAAGCTGATGCTTGTCAAAGAAATGTATATTTTTGTTTATGTATTTTATAATATTATTCAAGGTATGTCAGAAAACCTAATCTCTTAGCTAAAATCTCGAATACGGACTAGTGTGCACGTGTGCAACTCCCTTCTTTTGTAGATAGTTTTATACCTCGAATAACTTGCATTTAATTAATTGTGCTTATATTGTTGAATCTGCCAAACATTTTACACAGGGATTACCCATTTCAGTCTATAAATAGTAAAGAACTTTTGACGGTGGCGAAGTTTACTTTCAAATTTACAAACGTATCTGCGCAGGTGGTCTAAAATAGAACTAACAAAGCGTGTACAAATATCTACAGTAGCTATGCCCCCAATTGCACAATTTACACATTACATATACATCTGTATTGTCTTTGTTAGCTATAGGAGGGACACAGGGAGCTATGAGATATTTCGAATCTTAGAACTAGAGGGTAGCACCATTTTTACAAATAACGTCTTGGTGTATTGTTGGATAAACAAATCAATAGTAACGATTGCTTCTCCGAACCTTCCTCTATCCTATCTCCTTCCCCCTAATATTCCCAAAGTTGCTGGTGCCTCTTGAAAACAACCAATATTATATGTACATAGTAATTTTTGTTGTACCTATTACCAAAGAAAGTAAAATAACTTTATTTTAACATGGCCCATATAAAGCACCTTATTAGTAAATCTGTTTCGTTCATTGCAGCAGAACAAAATGTCTATGTTTTTTTTTTTTCATTGTAATACCATAGTTTATTCTTAAATTGATTTTTATTATTTAATTGTATTAAGGTGGGTTTATCGTCAGGAGACATTTTCTGCCATCCAGCCACCCAATGGCGGCGTTATACTGTAATAAATAATTTGTTTAATTATTATAATATTTTTTGTTATGTTCTAATGAGTATCTATTTGTATTTTGGTTTCAAAGTATTAAGTACTGATAAATAATATTATTATATAATAATATTATATCTTAATTATTAGTTAGCTACGAAAATATTGTAATATCGCACATTTTATAAATAAAAAAACATGGAAATTTTATATGTGAAATAAACTTTATTTGTTTTGTTTTGTAAACCTGTTTTATAATTTTATAACCTCCATTACCCTATTGCAAACTTTAACTTACGCCTTATTTGGGGACTAAGATAAATTTCTCAACAAGGAATTTATCCACCCCGAATATTTAATATATTATTTTAGTCTTTAGATTGCATGTATATATGTATGAAGAATGAGCTAATGATGAATGTAAGTAAGTCTAAAGTCTCGGTGTTTGAAAGAGAGAGTATGAAAACAGTGTGTAATATAGTTGTGAATGATGAATACTTGGATCAGGTCGATGAGTTTGTATATTTGGGAAGTATGTTTTCGAGAGATGGAAAGACTGATAGGGATATTGAAAGAAGGGTGAATGCAGAAAACTCCATTAACGGAGGACTGAACGCGGTTGGCGCTGACAAAAAGTTGTCCAAAGAAGCGAAGCTAGCAGTCCACAATGTAGTGCTGATACCAACCCTGATGTATGGCAGTGGAAGGATGAAAGTAAACTGAATGCTGTAGAAATGAGATCTCTGAGCCGAATGTGTGGTAAAATCAATTGTGAAATTGTGAAATGTGAAAGAAGTGAAAAATATTAAGATTCGTAAAGAATGCAAGGCTGATGTAAGAGTGTCATGAGCAAGATTAAGAAAGGGATGCTTAGATGGTTTAGGCATGTAGAGCGAATGAACGAGGAAAGGAGTGTAAGGAGAATATATGATGCGAATGTGAATTGATGAAGCAGGGGACGCCCGAGGAAGAGATGGCACGATCAAGTGAATCAAATATTTGAAGTCGGAATAATAGAAGAGAATATATGATATGATGTATGAATGTGAATGAAGCAAGAAGTGTATACCGAGATCGAGTTGTTTGGTGGTCCGTCCTCTCTGCCTACCCCTGCGGAGAAACGGCGTGATGGTTAGTTAGTTCATTAGAGTGCAGACATCGGGTATGAATGCTGTTTTTGTTCTATTTATTTTGCAAAAACAGTTACATGTAACAATACATTGCAAAAGCAATAAAATATCACAAAAAAAAATATTTTACATAATTATATAAGATATAAAAATAATAAAAAAAAGTTACTAGCAAATAATAATATATACATAGTTATAACATAATAGCTAGTTCGTGCTTAAACTTGTAGGTTATGTGGAAAATGTCCACGTTTCCTGTGAGGCGGTTAATTGACCTAGTAAGTCTTCCCAGAGGCATCACCATTGGTAAGTTAGTTCTGCACCTGAGAAGAAACGACAGCCTGTGTTGGCGGCCTCGTGTGAAATTATCAGGGACATAAAATCCTATTTCAGCCAGGATGTCAAGTATTGATAATACACCATTCAATAGTTTATGAGCCATAAGCAGTAATATATATCTCTCCTAGCACATAGGCTGCAAATACCCAGCATTCCCGAGAGAAATGCTGTTGGAAACAGCCATGGGTAAAAACCGAACTCTCTCATGTAGAGGAATCGTAAGAATTTCTTTTGGATTTTCTCGACCATTAGTACATAGACGGTGTCCTCTGGCCCCCATACCTGAAATCCACTCTCGAGAATGCTACGCACTAAACTAAAGTAAAGCAGCCTTATAACTGCAAGGTTTGTCAACTCCTTTGAACTGTGTATGACAAAACCCAACATTTTTGTGGCTGATTTACATATCTTTTCGATGTGAACATGAAATGTTAAACGAGTTCAAACACAGTTCCCAAGTCCTTACAAGTCGTCATATGCTTCAGAGACGTATTTTTAATTTTGTAATTAAAGTATACGTTTTTGTGTGACCTTGTAAAGCACATAACTGAACACTTTTTAAAGTTAAAATCGAGTTTATTAGCAAAACTCCAGTCAATAATTATATTAATATCTTCTTTAAGTTGCTTACAGTCTTCTAATGAACTTATTCTCATGAAGAGTTTAATGTCGTCAGCAAAAAGTAAAAAACGGATGAATTTGATATTTTTTCTAATGCCATTTATAAAAATTAAAAATAGTAATGATCCTAAATTGGATCCCTGTGGAACGCCAGAGTATGTGGGATATGTACTGGAGTTGTATATACCGCAAGATACAAATTGTTCTCTTCCGTTAAGATATTTTCTAAAGAGTTTCACTTAATTTACAGAAAAAACAATCTCTTCAAACCTACCTAGGAGAACTAAGTGATCAACCTTATCGAAAGCCTTCGCAAAGTCGTGATATGATGTGTCAACTGGTTCATTGTTATCGAGTGCTCCTGCGACATAATCTGTAAATATGATTAAATTTGTAATGGTTGATCGGCCATGTCTAAATCCGTGTTGCTGCTCAATCAAAAATGATTCAACTTTGGCATGTACATATTTATGGATAATCATTTCCATTGACTTATCATAAAGATTTCTTTATATTTCCGTAAAACAGCGTTTGCTGGCTATAAGTGAATGGTAAAGAAAAGCCACTGTTCACGGTCCGTTAAATTATTTTCCTGTTCCAGTTAGCGACTATTTCCCTATTCTAAAAAATAAATACAAACTCCAATGGTCCTCTGAATGGAAAACAGCTTCTCTAACAAAAGGTCATCAGTACTCATTATTAGAACCTTTTTTTCCTGCCAAGCCCCGGTTTTATAAATACACTTGCCAAAATAGCATAACTCGAATAAGACTATGTCACATAGTCAGCTCGCCTTATTGTGATTGTGGGTCAGAGGATACTCTGGACCATAATTTCTTTGAGTGTCCTATCAATGACCAATTTCCAAACTTTATGCATGAATTGGTAAAACTAAAAATTGAACTCCCTACCAGTATTCCCTGCCTTTTAGGTCTCAACTCCCCTCAAATTAACAATTTAATAGCAAAATGTATTTATAAAAATGGCATTAAAATTTAAGTCACCGAGGACAAAAAACACATAAATTTACACTGTAACTTATTTGCTTCAATTTTATTAGCCCAAATATTACGCACTGTTTAAAAGTAACTAATTTTAAGAACAATCTGTACTACTAAAATCTAACTGATCCAACATGGCCAAGATCGCCCTTAATGGTGATAGCGAGATAATAACAAAAAAAAGAGTTAAGTGATGTCAAGACGTCAAAAACCGAAACGTAAAAAGTCAGCAAAAGTCAAAGTGTTTATTTTTTTAAAAATCAGTGTGGTATTTTATAAAATATAAATATACAAAATCGCAAGCTAAACATTTTTATACAGTGATGTCACCAGCTAAAAAACCGGCTTTATTTATTTTATTATTAAAATCTATAAGTTTCTAATTTTTTTAGTAACATTTTAGAAACTCTCAGTAGAAACATCTATCCATAGGATTTTTTCAAAGTGAATGCAAGTGGCCTATTGTATCTCTTCTTTAGTGTTCCCCTCAAACGGCGCAAATAATATCTGTAACTTTTTGGCTCAGTTCCGTCTTGACCGCGAAGGTGAACAGTTGTGTACAGAGTTGTGTGTATTTGTTTCGAGCCAGCGCGGTGTTCGTGACTTCCTGTTAACGGCGATAAGAATTATTGTTACATTCTATATTTGTTTACTATTTTTTCTTCATCTGAAACCTAGCTTTAGTTTGTTCAGCATTGATGTAGCTATCTTTTTGGAATCTTGTGACAGAGTTCAGTCACCCCTACTTCATTGCATTTTACCAAAAATAAAAAATTTTCTCTTCCAATTTTTGACAACCATATTTTTATAATTTGTCAAATAACTCTATTTGCTGGATAAACAGGTAATCAGATCCCAATCCCTTGAGAAAAAATAATTTTAGTTGGAAAGAAAATTTCATTATGAAAAGGTATTTGAAGAAATGAAAGAAAATCAAAATGAGCAAAAATGGACACGATTTTTTATCCCTTAATTTATGCTTTAATATTTTAGCTAAAATAGTACATCAAAACTTTGTTAATAGTCAACTATAACCCAAAGTATTTAAGAACACGTAGTAATATTATTACATCCCATGCAATAAATTTTTTTTAAATACAGTAAATATATCAAAAAAGAAAAAAAAACTTAAAAGATTGAGTACATCGTGGCTGAGTTGGCATCGTGTCTGGGTCCACCTTAATTAAGCAATTCTTCGGCTGCCTCCATTCAGTCCTCCATCACGACACAAGCAACATCTTCCACTGTGATGGTAATAAAATATTTTCAAATATTCTCAGGTTATTCGTAACCATGGAATGTATGTCTTTCTTTTTAATTTATTTAGTTTATGCGGGGTAGAGGAAGGTGTGGTATTACCCAGCTATTCAGATCTGTTCACCAAACATATCTAAAGCCATTTCAATCAGCATTTGAATTCTGAACGGTGGTCTCTCACCAGGGTGATACTGAGAGTATATTCCTCTTTGGAATGTGCCGCAAATATACAATGATTATTTTAAAGAATTAATTGTTAAACAAAATAAACTAATTCGTAATTTCGTATTTGGTTTCTTTTCTTTGTGGTGTGTTTGGACACAAAACAACGAAGTTGTGCATTGCTGTCCTCGCACTCTGTATGTGGAACTGGCTGCGGAAAATGTCTTTCTGAAAGCCTGATTGGATTGTCATTACATCGCCTTCCCCAGATGATGATGCCCGTGGAGTGTGGTATTTTTCAACCATCTGGGCAACAAGCTTCTCTTTGAATTCTTCAAACGTTGTTTCTCTGGACTCAGGGAACGATGCATGAAAAATGCAATGATTATTGATATCTCTAGCAGCCTGAAAAATATTTTCTTGTACCATTTTATTGTCTTACAGCTAACCGCTCCTAATCCTAGAATTCGGTCTACGTTGTCCACACACCCCATGTTCATTGTATAGTCCACAACAGCTTCAGGTTTGTGCCTTTTTGCTCCGGTAGTGCAGTCAATTTTTTTTGTTTCAATCATATTATTACCATGCATATTTGTTAACATCACAATATCCCGTTTATCCCCCCATTTCAATGTCATTAAGTTCAGAATTATGCGATATTACATCTCCTTTTTTCATTTTTCTATCCAATTTTGGCATTTGCTTCCGATTGGTTCTTGCTGTCCCACAAGCATTTGGTTTGTTTTCGAAAAGACAATCAAACAAAGCAGATGAAGAATACCAATTATCCACATATAGACAATGCCCACGCCCAAGATAATCTTTTAGCAAAGTCATAACCACAGATCCCGATATTCCAACATTGGGATGGCTTTGAATGTCCGATTCACAAACGGTATAAATGATTAAGGCTTTGTTACCGCTCGAGGCGGCACGGCAGTTGTTTTTGATAATTTTTTAAGATAATTTCTAGGTTGTTTATCACAAAATAAAATTATATTCCAAATAAACAATATGTTCTTCTAAACGCTACATTGTGAACATGTGTTAGAATATTTAAAACAATTGCGTAAAAAAATATTTACAAAACCTCTAACAATAGTTTAAAGTATATTTCTATCCTTTAATTCTAAATACAGGAGAATTATAAAAATACTCATTGTTATAACATCAACGATGTCTAAATCCCCAGTTACCCAGATTATTTAAAAAGCCACTAAAACATTCCTTAGATAAATAAAAACAGTTTTTTTAATATTACGACCATTATCTTGGCCTCTCAGTGCCAAGCAATTATTCACCTTAATATGTTAGAATGCCACACACGGAAAGCATCAACATTACAATATAACGAAGCTGCTTGCATTATATTCAGTCAGTAGGAGAGTTTGCTGTGACGTGGTAGGGCGTCTGTTTTTTTTCACACAAAGGTTCCGTAAACACGTAGGCACATCAGCAAAGGGGCATGCTAACGGTAAGCGATTATGTTTTCGTGCATCATTGTAGAAGCAAGCTGATTTTTTTGACCGAAGCCCTCAGTTCGGCCGCTGGTTCCTATAGCCAGTGGTGTAGAATATAACAGGGTTCACCTTCGCTATAACCTTGTTCCTACGGTGTTTTATACGATACATTTTTTTTCATACAGATTCCTTCCAGGTCGTCTTTCTATATAGATTCGGTATGGAAAATAGGACTTGTTCTATTTTCATTGCAAATTTTATCTTACACTTCGATATAGATATCTAAATACTGAAAAGTAGGATAATTTTGTAACAGGAATGTTTTTTTTTTTAAATTTCCTTTTGGGGTTAATTATTTTTGGAAGTGAAGCGGAGAATAAATTGTTTTTGAAAATAACGACTTTAAAGTGATATTTGGATGAAGGCAAAAAAACTGTCACGCCGAATGACACAGTCAGAGTTAAAATTTCTTAATCCGTCAACTGCCATAGTAAGATGTAACGAATTGCCCTTCTTCCATTTGTCGATTTGGAGTAAATCTAAATAACTTTAGTTTATTTTTTAGTAGATTTGATATTAGGTTTTTAATTCTTAAAAAATATACATTTGAAATTATTTTTATGAAAAATGTGGTATTCATTTTCTCAAAATACCGGAATAAGTTCACTTTGGAAATATGCATTTGCAAATCTGTATGAAAATAATGATTATGTAAAGCAAAGATTTTCCACATGGATCCTGAGATGGTTTCCATGTTGGGATCGATATGGAAATAATTATCGTCCAAAGTTACATCTAGTTTTGATGATCTAACCCAGTGATTCCCAAAGTGGTCTATATCGACCCCCAAGGGTCTATGACAACCTGCAAGGGGTCTACGTCAGCGAAAAAAAAAATTTGGGGGTCCACGAAATGAAAATGGGGGTCCACGATAGTGGATCTCAACATACACTGATAGTACCTATTTAATTACATTATACTATCTTATAATATAAAGACATGTACATTATTTATAAAAGTACCTATGAAGTAAAAAATTTATTATATATGTTTATAAAATTGTGTAAGTTGTACAATGTAGGCATTCGCTTTGTAATCGCAATACATTTTTAACTTGTAAAAACCTGCACATAATGATATACCAGTATCATCTTGTTACAAAAAATTCTTGTCAATTTTTGTTTCAGAGTTTCGCGAACTTGCACTGACTTGTTCAATTCGTCACTCTATAAATACGAAAGTGAGACAAATACGTTTATTCGTTTCCTGAATCTTGAAAAGGAAAGTGCTAAGAAAATATTTAAAAATATATAAACTGGTAGTTTATCATACAAATTATAGTGAATCAGTGTTATTTTGTTTGAGAGTGCCGGAAAAAAGTAAGTACATTATTTTTCCTTAAATTTTAGTTTTGTACTCGTACTTAGCAAAGATAGATAAATTACGCCAATCATGACTTCAGTTATTTGTAGTATAATATTCAAATCATGCAAAATTACACAAGTACTCCTCAATAGTTTATTTTTCAAAGTTTTAGCAATCTGTATTATAATTACAGTGCAATCTCTGTAATGTTCGATGTTCGGATTACCGAAAAGTTCGCATTATGGAATGTTTTCGGAAAAATCTAAAAAAAGACAACTGTATGTACATATTACGTATGTATTTAATTATTAACATACAATATGTTACCACTGAAAGATAAATTAAGAAAATGAGAAATCCACAACCTGTAGAGCTGCGTGTTTTCTGAAGAATTTCCAATACACACTCTCATTTTGTTTGATTTTTTTTATATAATTTAAATGTTTATATATAGGAAACATATTAAAAAATATATATTTTGGAATTAAACTACATATTTTGGCCGGTCACATAAATAAATATGTATGTGTGTCAATATTTACTTATTTACGGCCTTGCTAGGCATTTATTATTATTTTATAAATACATATATCTTACCAAATAACTTCACAAAAAAAAGCAAAAAAATTGTACTTTTGTCCATTGATCGTTACACTGTGGGCCAGTTTGGATTACTGGAATGTTCGAATTACGGAAGTTCAGATTATGGATATTGCACTGTACATACTTCTTTACATTAAAATTAAAATTTTGTATTATTGCTAAAGTGGAACCAGTGAATTTTTACACATGACAGTCGAATGTACGTAGAGATAAATCGCATGACAATTTGTTATTATTATTTGTTGTATAATATTTAATTTTAACATTTTTTGTCATTTTACTTTCAAATTTCCTTAAAGTTCCATCATACCAAAACCTTAGGTAACATTCATAATACACATAATAACCCCTTCTCACATTCATTTATAATGGCTGTACGCCTATGCCTGCCATAAAATCTAAGACCATACAATTTAAATTTGACTGATTTTTTAATATACAGCTGCTGGACTTTATGTCTTATTTAAATAGATTAATTTTGCAAAACAGATGATTGATGTCATGTCCGAATCTAAAAAGAAATGTAGACAGTACAGTGTTGATTATTTGAAGCTTGGCTTCATTCCATCATTGTCGGACAAACAATTGCCTATGTGCCTTTTATCCAACAAAGTTTTGGGTAATGACGTTATGAAACCATCCAAGCTGCAGGATCATCTGAGAAGATGTCACCCTGATAAAACAGATAAAGATTTGAAATACTTTCAAACACTCAAAGATAAACTTCAGAAGAGACAGACTTCGCTGGACAGAATGTTTGCTTCGACGTCACAAATGATGATGGTTTGCGGGCGTCTTACAATATCTCACTACTTATAACAAAATCCGGAAAACCGCATACTATCGGAGAGAAGTTAATTTTGCCAGCCGTTGAAGAGGATTTTAAAACTGTTTTACACAAACCTGCATCTGATATCATTAAAAGAATTCCCTTAAGCAACAATACTGTTGAAAGACGCATTGATGAAATGAGTTCTGATATTGAAAGCTTCTTGTGTAATTATTTGCAAACGACCCATTTCTCTATACAACTGGACGAGTCAACTTTACCTGGTAATGAAGCATTATTATAGTATATGTTCGTTTTATTATGAATCAAGAAATCTACGAAGAACTATTCTTCGCAAGAACTTTGACAACCGACACTAAAGGTGAATCAATATTTCATGTTTTGAAGGATTACTTCATTGAAAAAGCAATCCCTTTATCAAATAATAATATCAGTAGCTACAGATGGAGCACCTGCCATGGTTGGACGTTATCGTGGATTTATAAGCTATTCAAAACAAAATGTGCCAGGGGTGTTAGCAATACATTGCGTCATCCATCGGCAACATTTAGTTGCTAAAAATTTGAGTGTTAGATTGCATGAATCTCTTCAATTAGTCATTGATGCAGTAAACGGAATCCGAAGCAATGTGTTGAATACGCGGTTATTTGCGCAGTTGTGTGAAGAAAATGACAAACACTTTCATCAATTACTCCTTCACACTGAAGTACGCTGGCTGTCAAAAGGCTTATGTTTGACAAGATTTTTTGCTCTTTTTGAGACTATTTTAGAATTTCTGGATACTAAAGATAAAATTTTAAAAGACAATTTAATGACGTGGAAAACAGACATCGCCTATTTAACAGATTTGTTTACAAAATTTGATATGGTTAATTTGCAGTTACAAGGCGATAGTCTTAATTTGATTAAAACAAAGTCCATCTTATCAGCGTTTCTTGCCAGAGTTAAACTAATGAAGCAAAATATTGGACGGGGCGAATTTTCCCAGTTCCCCAATTTGTCACAGACAAACTGCCAGGAAGACGACGTTTCAACCTACGTTCAACATTTAAATGCCCTCTATTCAGATTTTGAAACTAGGTTTGAGGATGTTTTGACTATGGTAATACCACCGTGGATAATTAACCCATATGGTGACAAGAAACGAATCATAATACAAGAGGAACTGACTGAAATAAGTACAAACGAAGAACTTAAGGTCCAGTTTAAGCACGGATATCAGCACTTCGGGCTGCAAAAAAACATACCCGTTACTTATCCTGTATTATGGAATATAGCGAGGAAATTTTTAATTTCCTCTCCATCGTCATACCTAGTGGAAAGGGGGTTCAGCGCTGTTACCAATCTCCTAATGAAAAAAAGAAACAGGCTGGACATCATTGGCCGAGGAGATTTAAGATTAAACCTGACAAAATTGACACCAAATGTTGATTATTTATTATTAAAGCATCAGGTTCATCCTTCCCACTAAAAATATTTACTTATTGCTTAGCTTATTTTATGTTTATTTTCTGTTATGTTTATTTTATATAAGAGATACAAAATTTTATTTTGCATAGTTTTAATTTAAATTCAATTAATAAATGTATAAAACTTAACATTTGTTTTAACTTTAAGTTTTTAACACTAAACTTCACTACAGTTAGAAATTTATGAAAAATCAATAATCAGGTACGACGGCCTCCATGGTCGAGGGGTAAGGTTCTCGACTACGAATCCGAAGGTCGCGGGTTCAAATCCCGGCGTGCGCAAGTAAATTTTATTTAATTAATTTGTGTAGTTTCACAATTAATTGATTTAAAAATAATATATAGTATATTTGAGCACGTTCCATAGTGGAAGATACTCTCAGTATCGCCCTGGTGAAAAACCACCATTCAGAATTGAAACGTTGCTTGAAATGACTTTTAGCCGTGTTTGGTGACCAGATCTGAATAGCCAGGTATTTTCCCCATCTCTCTCTTCCCCTTCCCCTCCCCAATACCTTCAGCCTCACAACATTCCCCAATTAGGAATGCCATAGTCTTACTGGCTCCAGACGGTTGGGAGCAGTTGGGACTCTTGTGCGGTACTCACATAAAAAAAGGCAAGTAGGGGGTCTACCAAAAACCGAAAAACATGGCAAGGGGTCTACGACACAAAAAAGTTTGGGAACCTATGATCTAACTAATTCAAAAATAGCCGTAGTACATAAATCGTAAATATTTTCTTTTCCAGTTGAGGATACTAATTACATATTTAGAATGGGTAATAAAGACAAGAAGAAGAGGTATCCTCTAGTAACCAAGACGAACAAAATTAAAAGGAAAAAAAAGGAATGCGGTAAAAGGATGCAAGCAGTGCTTGGGTCTAGATTCAGAAACACCTTACCACCTCTACAATTATTGCAGCAGGTATTTTATACACCCGTATATAGGTATTTATTCACTCACATGTCCAATGGCAAAATGCTGAGTGAAAAATGAATTTTCTAAAGTTCTATCATTTTTTTTTTATTTCATCAGGAATATATGGAGTCTTTCAATAATCCGATGTCGGAGGGACCGATGTCATCTGGGGAAAATTTTGAACAGGTGATGTAAAAATATAAATTATTGACGAATAGTCGTGAAAAGACATACAAATTTATTCCTACTTCCCATAAACATATTGCTCTCAATTTCTGTAAATAATGTTAAATTCTTTGTTTACTCAGGAAAAGAAGAAACCCGTTATTCTGAAAGGAAGAAGAATAGTTGATATAAATTATTTTTTTCAACAGATAAGTGCAATTTCACAGCACGACTCACTTTTTTAATGCAAATTTTCTAATTTGGAGATACTTGAAGAAAAACAATTGGGTTTCAATTCAATGTTGATATTCATTTGTAATATGTGCACGAAAACATTTCGTATTTCTACTTGCGAAGAGGTAAAAGATGATATGAATGTTTGTTACTGATTCAATGGTTTCTGGAATAGTTAGTATTGGAACTGGCCATTCTAACCTAAAATAGCTAACGGCCGTAGTAGGGATCCCTTGTATGAGTAACAGACAATATATGAAATCACATGAAAGGGTGTGTGAATGGTGGGACCGCATTAAGGTTAAGACGATGGCAGAAGCCGCCCAAGAGGAGGCTAAGTTAGCCAAAATTGCCGGTGATGTTGACAGAGATGGGGTTTCAATGATGGCAGATGGGTGCTGGTCGTGGCAGATGTGTGCTGGTCGAAAAGATCTTGTAAGACAAAATATGCTGCTTTGTCTGGCGCAGTTGTAATTATTGGATATCGGACAAAAAAAGACACAAACTATGTGATAAATGTATCGATATGTAAAAGCCTTCTAGGCGTGAATAAATAAATAAATAAATAATATCTCTAAGCATTTTGGTTATAAGAAATATGGCACAGGGAAAATAAAAAGCTTCGATTGTTCAGTCCCACATTTAAGGTAATAACAGAATACGATTGTTTTTAAGAATTATTACTATTATTTTGATTTTTGGATCATTCTGGAATATTCATTTTTGAATACATGCAGTCATAAAGTATATTGTTTGGGGAAATTTAATATTTGAGCATTTTGTTAGTTTAGTATGTGACAAATTGTTTTAACGCGAACAATAACAAGTGCCGTCGTTCCTCGTTCAGTATTATAATTTGTTGTTATTATATGAAGACTATTTTACCTACTTCTATCATGTCGTCGTATAAACGCAGAAAGGTTAGTGTTCTATGCGGACATTTCAAAAGTGTTGGGGATAATTAGTGAAGTGATAATGTTTTTAGAAGAGTCCTTATTGCCACGACAAAATAATCCATTAGAATGGTGGAGACAAAATCAACATGTGTACCCCAATTTATCCAAAATATTCCGCAACAAATGCAACTTCCTGGCGACATCAGTTCCCTGTGAGCGAATGTTTTCAAAGACAGGATTAATTTTAACACGTCCATTGCTAACTAAAAATCGTACATATTAATGCCATGCTGAGAACATTTGACTGAAAGGTCGAGCGAACTAAAGGAGTGTTTACATGAGCATAATATTGTATAGACATCATAATTTACTGTTTTTTTTCAGAAAGAAAACGAGAAAGAGGAATGTGTAATGTTTTATTTATTATGGCGAACTAAAGGAGTAGTGTCTGTTTTAGACCGGAAATGGAACAGACGGCGCAACGCGCGAGGCGCGTTGCGCGCATGCCAGTCAAATTACTGTCAACGCGTGACGCGCGGTGTCAGCAATGAACGTGTTAAGCGACAGAAGAACCAGATTAAAATCTAAAAAAATCTCGAGCAACTGATGTTCTTGAATATTAATAAATTTTAAATCTCTCAAAACTCACAAAAATAGGTAACATAAAATATTTTACCCAAAAATAAAGTGTAATAATACTATAAATGAATGTTGTAGTACTAATATTGAAACTCAATTGGCAGTTATTATAATTGAAGTGTATAATATTATAGTGTGTGCATACTTTTGTGGCCTTATTTGTGTTTTGTACTGACTTTATTTTAAATTATGGCTAAAGTTGACCCCAACCCCGTCCTCACATTCTGGTAAGTTATAAATATATTTAATAAGAAGCTATGAAGCCTATGATTTATACTATCTAAACAACCTACATATATTACTTTTTATCGTTCAACGTAATCAAAACAGATGACGACTTTTATTTATTTTATAATTATATGTACATACGATTTTTATTTATTTTATATTTATGTATATGAAAAAAAAATTATGTCATTTTTAAACAGTTTCTAGAAACCGTTTATTTTGAGAAACCGAAATGGTTTCGGTTATTTTGAAAAAGAAACTGAAACGCCCTCCTCTAGTACGTAGTTACAATGTACAATGTACTTATGTACAATGCTCAAACTGGATTTTGAAACGTCTTTTTCACAGCAGATTTCGGTTCACTGTCTCATTTTCGTGGCTACCAATAAAATTTCGCATTAAAATCATAGAAAAAAGTGAATAATTAATTCAGTTGTTTCTAAATTTTTCAATTTTGCATAATTTATCCCAAAAATACTAAAAAATAACGGGGAAGGAAACTGAATGATTTAACTTACTTAATTCTTTATTTTTTATTAACAAATTTTTAATTTACTAATTATTAAGAGGAACGGCTGAGCGGCCTGTTTCATACATTTTGACGGCCTCGATGGTCGAGGGGTAAGGCTCTCGACTACGAATCTGAAGGTCGCGGGTTCAAATCCCGGCGTGCGCAAGTAAATTTTATTTAATTAAATTGTGTTGTTTCACAATTAATTCATTTAAAATAATAGTGTATTTGCACACGTTCCAGAGTGGAAGATACTTTCAGTATCGCCCTGGTGAAAGACCACCATTCAGAATTGAAACGTTGCTTGAAATGGCTTTTAGCCGTGGTTGGTGACTAGATATGAATAGCCAGGTATTTCCCTATTTCCCTACCTTCCTTTTCCCCTTCTCCTTCCCCTCCCCAATACCTTCTACCTCACAAAATTCCCCAATTGGGAATGCAATAGTCTCACTGGCTCCAGACGGTTGGGAGCAATTGGGACACTTGTGCGGTATTCATATAAAAAAAAAAAAATTTTTAAAATACAAAACTTCATTTTGTATATGGAGTAAACTACATACTTTTAAAACAGTACGGTAAAAACACACCACGTTTCTATAAATTCATGGAAAACTACTTCATGTATGTATAAAAACATGGTAAGTTGATATCACATGTTACTGTGGAAAAGTACGACAACATATGTACAAAATATGCGGTACACATTGCATATTCATAAAAATATATTAAAAAATGTCACGTTTCTATGAATAACATAGTAACATGCAGAGTTCACTACATAAAATAAGTTAATCCCCACTCAATTCTAATAATGATTCCCTAATCTGGTCCGTCAGAGACCTCCTGTATTCCATTTCACTATCACATGCGTCAGTGGTCCTGGCCTGGATTCCGGGACACCTAGGTATTACTGGAAACGAAATAGCGGATTCCATTGATAACGAAGACACTGTTCATGGTCCGTTAAATGATATTCCTGTTCCAGTTAGAGACTATTTCTCTATTCTAAAAAGTAAATACAAACTCCAATGGTCTTCTGATTGGAAAATAGCTTCTCTAACAAAGGGTCATCAGTACTCATAAATACAACCTTTTATTCCTGTCAAGCCCTGGTTTCATAAATACACTTGCATGCCAAAAAAAATATATTTCCTCCGTAACTCGAATGAGACTAGGTCACACTTCTTGTCTTAGTCATCTCGCCAGATTCCACATAGTCAGCTCGCATATTAGATTATAAGTTGAATATTAGTTTATTCTTCCACCCATACTGTCATAGCGACTAGCGAGGTGTTAGTTGTCGGCATGTCCGCATTGCGAGTGGACGCTTGATGATAGACATATGAAACAGAACAATGTTTCACGCGTCTATATATTTGCCTAAAGTCTATAGACTATAGCCACGATTCCAAAGAGTATTTATTATTCATATTGTTTAAATTATCTAAGCTTATATTATATTAGATTATAAGTTGAATACTAGTTTATTCTAAAACGTATTTGACTTATTCAACAACTTTCACCATTACAAAACATTTCAATTACTAACCAATCCAAATCCAATAAACAAAAACGAACACTGCATTTGGAAAAAGATTTTTTTCTTCATTTAATTAGGACTTGTACCCGCTTAGCCTTCGCTACGGGGTTGCTATCAGGCGGTGGCGGCTCGCAACTTTTGAGTGAGCTAGAGTCTTAAGATTGAAGGGGAACGGCTGCGGTGCCTGTTTCATTCAAAACTGAATTTTGGATTGGAGGCCAAAATACCCATCCAAACGGAATGATTTATGTTTTTTAATTAAAGGTTTAGTAAATATCTAGTACGGATGAGTTCCGAAATTTGCAAAATTTTGAGCAAAAGCAATGTCGCATTAGTATCGCTCAGGAGTTGTTGAATGACGTAAATGACGATCCAGATTTGCTCAAAAGGGTCATAACTGGTGATGAAACGTGGGTATATGGTTATGACGTCGAAACTGAGGCCCAATGATCCCAATGAACACAAAAAAACGTGACTAACCTTTCCAATTGTCAAAAACAAACCACTAATCCAAAATGGCTGATAATGCTAACATATGATAAACATACGGGTACCAACATAACAACAACAAAAAATTCGATAATCGAATGTACACAGCCCGCGAAAATTCAAAATTCACCTTTAATAACAAACCAAAATTTACTAACCATTAGTTTGCTTGTGGACTGCTTGTGGTCTGCTTGTGTTCTGCTTGTAGACTGCATGTAGACTGCTTATGAACTGCTTGTATCGACAAGGAAAATTTTAAACAAACCAAAATTTACTAACCATTAGTTTGCTTGTGGACTGCTTGTGGACTGCATGTGGACTGCTTGTGGACTGCTCGTGGACTGCATGTGGACTGTTTGTGATCTGCTTGTGTTCTGCTTGCAGACTGCATGTGTACTGCTTATGAACTGTTTGTATCGACAAGGAAAATTTTAAACAAACCAAAATTTACTAACCATTAGTTTGCTTGTGGACTGCTTGTTGACTGCTTGTGGTCTGTATGTAGACTGCCTGTGGTCTGCGTGCAATCTGCTTGCGGTCTGCGTGCGGTCTGCATGTGGACTTGTAGGGCATCTGAATATTGTTTGGTTACGCCATGGACCAGAGTGCTTTCTGGAATGTAAATGGTTTTTATGCCGGTTATATCGGTTATAAAAATAGTAATAATAGCTTTCATATTGTGAAAATAGTCATAGTCTGGATATCGTATCATATTATTATTACTACATTATTTCTGAGAACCAGTATCATTGGACATTGGAATGGAGGCTATGCTGGCAATTTTTTTTTTTTTTAAAAGGCAAGATAAATACATATACAGTGAAAAGATTCCTGCATTTAATGCGTGATGTATTGTGAGGCTGATGGAAAGTGGCAGTACTTGCTATCCACCCTCGGTGTGGTGCCCTTGAAGTGGGCGGGTCTGTGGCAGGACCGGGAGTAAGAGAGGCATTACAAACACACTCCATCTGGTCTCCACCTCTCTTTAGTGGGAGACAGCAACAACTAGTGTGTCGGCCGCTGTTGGCCTTGTCTACTGCTTGTCTGTGGTCGGTCGGTCGGTCGGTCGGTCGGTCGGTCGGTCGGTCGGTCGGTCGGTCGGTCGGTCGGTCGGTCGGTCGGTCGGTCGGTCGGTCGGTCGGTCGGTCGGTTGGTTGGTTGGTTGGGGAACATTATTGAAGAATGCAAAAAAAGTGCTGTTTGGAATTATACATAAACGACACGGCCTTGAAAAGGGCAGTTGAGAATAATATAATAATAATGTGACAATGCCTTGAAAAAGGCAGTTGGGAATTTTACATAATATGACAATGCCTTGAAAAGGGCAGTTGGGAATTTTACAAAATCTGACATGTCTTGAAAAAGGCAGTTGGGAATTTTACATAATGTGTGTGACAATGCCTTGAAAAAGGCAGTTGGGAATTTTACATAATATGACAATATCTTGAAAGGGGCAGTTGGGAATTTTACATAATCTGACATGCCTTGAAAAAGGCAGTTGGGAATTTTACATAATGTGACAATGCCTTGAAAAGGGCAGTTGGGAATTTTACATAATCTGTCATGCCTTGAAAAGGGCAGTTGGGAATTTTGACAATGCCTTGAAAAAGGCAGTTGGTAATTTTACATAATATGACAATGCCTTGAAAAGGGCAGTTGGGAATTTTACGTAATGTGACAATGCCTGGAAAAAGGTTCTTTGGAATTGTACATAATGCGACATTGCCTTCATTCTCTGACAAATTTAATTTTACCAATACTGCAATACCAATGAGATAGCGGCACGCGACATCTTGGAAAAGTGCCTTGAAAAAGTTTTTTTTTTGCTCATTTCCCAGTTGAGATGTTCTCCCTTTGGTAGTTGCGATGTTGTGGCAGAGGACAGAGCTGGGGTTCTCAGTAGGTAGAAACAGTGAGCCAATGACATCGGGGGGTAGAGAGCTGTAGGGGGGTCCGGGTGGCAGGCAGCGGTAGAGTTCAAGTTTCAAAGCAGGCTGTCAGAAGGGCAGAGAAGAATCAGGGAGGTAGAAGTATACAGGAATCAGGAAGAAGTTGAAGATACCAAAAGTTCTTCAGGCGGAGTCCAACTCGTAGAGGCCGCAGGAACGTGTAGAGAATATTACGAAAAAGGAGCACTTGTAATGACTGGATGTCAATTCCTTGACTAGAGGTAAACACTCTAAAAAAAAATACATTTCTAACATCTCGATGCTCTGTCAATAGGTTGCAAAATTAAGATCTACATGAGAATATCCCGTATTATGAATTTACTTTTACCCGTATTATGAATTTACTGGCCTGTTGCGGAACTTGATTTTTCAGTGAAAATACACAAAAATGAAAAACTTTTTAAAACAAAAATGAAAAACAAAAATAAAAAAAAAGTATGGTTTACAGTGGTGTTTTACACATATGGGTAATTAGATGATGTTTACTGGGTTCTGTGGATGAATGGTGGTCTTCACAGCTCTGCGTGCGGTGATTGCAGTGCAGGATATCACCTTTGACCCTCTCCTTTCTGTGTTGTCACCAAGTTGGGAGTTGAATCGGCTGTCTGGTCATGCGATCACTATTTCCGGCAATCGCCGGAATGGTCCTGAAATGGATTTTTACACGCACTTAATTATTGAAATAATAACAACGATTTTAAAAAAGATTAGTGGGATATATATCAGGTTTATACAAATATTTCATACTGACAAAAATAATTGAGAATAATAAATTACTGGAGGTATTTACTGAACTGAATTTAAGTGTACAAAAAGTATATGGGACTTATCAATCTACTCCAGGATTCAACTTCGTGTGATGTTGGAATTCATTCCAAATGTTTTACAAAATGTCATTAAAATTATTGTGTTGGACGTGTTCACTTCTCCTGTAATGTTTTGATGCGGCCATTTGATAAACACATTTATTATATTCCACCTGTATATAGATTGTTGTAATTGTTCTAATTTGTAAGAGTCGGATCGTATAATAAATATTGTTTCGCCATGGCCCCGAGCTCTATTAATAATCCTGCATGAATTAGGTTGTCAACTGATGACTTAATATTTTATCTATTTGCGGGAAGTTAAAAATAAATTCATTTTAATACCCAATTGGGTAGCTGTCGCTCGAATGAATGAATAACGTGATTTTTTATAGATGAATAAATAAAAAAATATTTGTATCATTTATCGTCCATGTAATGTAATGCGTGGTGGTCGAGGAGGGATTTGGGATTCAGGTTTATATACTTAGACACACTCTCGGCATAGAGGTCCCAAAAGAAACCGTGTGTATATGGAGAGTCTGATGAGTCCGAATATGCCTCTGTAAAAACCAATTATAAATATGAATAGTTGCAGTCAGAAGGGGAGAATAAGTGCTATTTTAAATCTGATTTTTGTGAACATAAATAACTACGGTCAGAACCCAAGATAAGTTAGTCAGAACACTAGAATGGTTTGAAGAGGTAGAATGCATGAAACCTTTTTTTATTATTTTGCTGCAAGGATAATTGCACACTAAATTGTAATACCAGGGGTGTTGTTAGTTGAAGTTTGCCGGTTTTTTCAATAAAGAAAACGCTTAATTCTCAAGGGAATCTCAAATTTTTTTTATTCAAAGTATTGACTATCGGATTCTATACATTTTGCCCATCTTTGAGGCAAATCATGGATACCATTCCAAAAAAAAAATTTCTCTTTTGAGGCAAACCATTCGACGAGCCATTTTTCGACTTTTTCAAAATTGGCGAAGCGCTGCTCTGCGAGTGAGTGTCCCATCGATGCGAAAAGGTGATAGTCGGACCGGGCAAGGTCTGGAGAGTACGGCGGGTGCTATAATATTTCCCAATTCAATACTTTGAGAGTGTTCTTCACTACTTTAGCTGTATGAGGCGGTTTGGCGGTTTTTTCGATTTGTCTCTCGTTCATTTGGCGTGGTACCCATTTTCATACTTTTGGATCTTTCCCATGGCTTTTAAACGTTGGCAAATTGCTCCTCGGGTCACATTAAGTGTTTGGGCCAACTGTTGTTGCGATTGGGTTGGATCTTCATCCAATAACGTCTGCAATTCCTCGTCTTCGAACTTTTTC